>JAVVLW010002002.1:0-12000 GCA_034401795.1 Chaetoderma sp. LZ-2023a
TCAGACAGCATGCGCCATAAATACGCCTGAGAATGGAATTCCATTAAGATTTACGATAATCAAACCTCCATTACTAAAAATAATGGAGATAGAACTTTCTAGTTTTTTGCATGTCGATAGTTCTTTGAGAGCCCTATCAAGCTATCTGGACTAAAATCTGCGGTAATTGCCGATTCAGACAACATAGTCCCTTATATAGGCAATTGCGGGCGATTTTTCATGTTTTTCACTACTCTTTTGTACGCTACAATATTATTTCCATGATTTTCTTTTAAATATGGCTCGAATGTAGCCTATTCATATTACTAAACATCAGACATCCAAGCAATCCCGTGGTCGACCGCCCACCGCGAGACTTACACCGTTTCTATTACCACCGTGAAAAACCGAATGTGTCGAATGTTTATCTAATTGACATTCGACACATTCGGATATATCGGAAAGAAACGTGTATTGCTAAAAATAATGGAGATAGAACTTTCCAATTTTTTTGCATGTCTCTAGTTCTTTGGGACCACTATCGATCTCTTTGGTCTAAAATCTGGGGTAATGGCCGGTTCAGACAGTATGGCGCCAGAAATACGCCTGAGAATGGAATTCCATTAAGATTTACGGTAATCAGACATCCATTGCTAAAAATAATGGAGATAGAACTTTCTATTTTTTTGCATGTCGATAGTTCTTTGAGAGCCCTATCGATTGATATGTATGAAAATCCGGGGTAATGGCCGATTCAGACAACATAGCACCTTATATAGGCAATTGTGGGCGATTTTTCATGTTTTTCACTACTCGTTTGTTCGCTACAATATTATTTCCGGGAATTTTTTTTAAAATATGGCCCGGATGTAGCCTATTCATATTACTAAAGATCAAACGTGCAAACAATCCCGTGGTCGACCGACCAGCGCGAGACTTACACCGTTTTTATTACCACCGTGAAAAAACCGAATGTGTCGAATGTTTCGAATGTGAATAAGGAACTGTGTTCAAATCAAATTTTTCATTATTTTGACAAATTTCGCGTTTTCAACCATTTAGATGGTCGATTCTAACCATTTTTGATTTTAATTGATATATTTTTATAATTTTTGAATAGTCTTACCATATTTTCTCGTTTTTTCTGTAGTTTTTGATGGGTTTTGATTGACCATTTTTGCCTGTTTTTGGTCACGTTATTTATATAGTTTTGATAGGCTTTTTACAATTTTTGGATTTTGAGGTATTTTTGGTTGTTTTGATCACTTTTTGTTGTAGTTTTCATTATTTTTCGTCGATCGTTTTATAATTTTTCTTATTTCTGGAGAATACTTGAAAGTAATTCCCCTCCTGACATCCGTGCTGTTAAATTATAAGTCAGAGAGGCAAGCATTAATTAAGCAGTTGAGCGTCGAGCCCTTGGTGTTTTTTTAGTTATTCCTGGACCTACATGTATAATATGTTGGTTATTTATTTGTTCACCCATCCATCTATTACGTGTGGCTGTCGAGCCATTGGATAAATAGTTTGATTGATGAGTCGATGATAATAACTTACAAGTCAAAGGTTCAAGTAACCGTAAGCAGAATTTGTGTATAATTGGACTACACCAACCCTCAATTTTTTTAAAGACAATTTCATTTGTCCCATAGATTAATATCCATTTGCAGATCAAGAGAAACCCGTTTACTTTCCATGAAGATTTTCGTAGAATCCAAGATAGCCGCTGGGAAATCTGGCCAATAAATATTCTGTATACAACTCTAACACGATAGGGTTATTCTAGCTAAATCGGCCAATGGGTAGTATTCTAAGCAATTTCCCAAAATATTTTCAAAAACCCAAGATGGATGTTGTAAAATTTAGAGAGCAAAATTCTGTAAACAAGTTCTGAAGCGTACTACCATTGGATGTTCCATCCAAGTTTGGTTGAAATCGGCCACAGGGTTCATGCAGTCGTTTTTAACTGTCCTAAAATGTTTTGGAAAATCCAATATAGCGACCGGAAAAGTTGACCAATCAAGATTCTCTATACAAGTTCTGAAGGCTACCATCATAGGGTTGTTGAAACGACCAAGCAGTTAATGAGGAGTATCATTTTAAAGATTTTCGGGGAAAATCAAAGGCCGTCGGAAAAATTGACCAATCAAAAGTCTGTATACATGTTCAGCCTATGACCATAGGATCCGATCCTTCCAGCAGTTTGGTTGGAATCAGCCAACTGGTTCATGAGGAGTCGTCTCTTTAAACCGATTTCCTGAATCTTTTTGAAAAAAACCTAGATGGCTAACGGAAAAGTTAGTAGTATAGTGGGTATCTGGTCGCTATTGTTCTTTACCCCTGTGCGGCTGGTCGCTATTGTTCTAGCCTCTGTGCGGCTGATCGCTATTGTTCTTCACCGCAGGTGGTCTTCGAGAACAATGGCGACCAGCCGCCCAGAGGTAGAACAATGGCGACCAGCCGCCCAGGGGTAAAGAACAATGACGACCAGCGGCACACGTTTGATTGATTTTTTAGAACAATGACAAACAGCCGCACACACTTGAGAGATTCTTGAACACTGTGGAAGCGCATGAATCAATATTGCTGTTCCTGTATTCTGAAAATGTTAACCCTTAAAAGTAGTGTATTTTACGTTTTAACATAGCGGTGCACGCCCCCCCCCACCCCCCTCCGTGGTTATCTACCGTGGTAGTGTGGTATGTAAGGTAAAAATAATAAGAGAGTATGTTTGATAATGTAAAAAAATTGAGTTTAAGAGGTGGTCTGATAAGGGAGGTCGTAGGAGGAGGAGTCTGAGGAGGAATGCTATGGTGGCCGGCCTCTGCCTGGCGATGTTCTCTGCGCGTATTTAAGCGCACCTGTCTAGTTCGCAGTCGCTATTTGATCGTTTTTTAAAGAAACGTATTGAGTGTAGATTTTAAGAGAATAATTTTTAAAAACATTTTATATTAACGAGGAGTAAATAAGTGTGCGTTAAACACATAACAAAATGGCAGATAATTTAAGCGCCGATATTAAAGAATGTGAAGATGCTGTTAATGTGATTTTGCAGCAGATGAGTGACTCTGATGCGGTAAGATTAAACGTGGATCGGCCCTATTCACCTGATGAACATGTGAATAACCTTTTATATCTGGGATCTATGTTGTATGATCACGACTTTTCAATTCTGCACGTATCTGATGAGCATAATAACATTGCATTACGTGATGTTAACGATAGCGATGTCAACTCTGTTCCTGATTACTGTGGAGTCATTCCTGATCAGTCTATTACCGATGCTGTTTTCAATTATTTTGATGATTTATATGATTATGACGTAATCATACCTGCACAACCTGCTTCTACCGATGATCAAACCGAACATACTAGAACTGAACTAACTATTCCTGATCTGAGTACCATACAATCATAATTGTTCAATTATCCTCATAACGAATGTGACGTAATTGATCCTAATTATTCGACCGATGTACGTGATGGCCACGGTCTAAATTTAATTAGCCTTTCGCTAATGACCTATCTCAGGATTTAGCATGCCTTCCTAACGATTCCGGCCTAAATTTATTTGATGCTGTGCCAGTTCCTGTCTGTATTGAGCCTTCTGCTAATGACATATCACAGGATTTTGTATGCCTTCCTAATGATTACGACCTAAATTTATTTGACATTGTACCAGTTCCAGACTGTATTGAGCCTTCTGCTAATGACTAAACTCTGGATTTAGCATGCCTTACTAACGATTCAGACCTAAATTTATTTGATGCTGCGCCAATTCCTGACTGTATTGTGTCTTCTGCTAATGACATATTACCGGATTTAACAGGCCTTCCTAATGATTCCGAGCTAAATTTATGTGATATGCCAGACCGTTTTGCGTCTTCTGCTAATGACTTATCTCTGGATTTAGCATGCCTTCCTAACGATTCCACTTATTGCATCGATGTTCCTACTCATCAAACTCTTATTGACACGCAAGCAAATCATACGTCAGATGAAATTAGTCTCATCACTGATGAAATCAGTGGATGTATATCAGAGAATATAGTGCTTACAGATGATCTACGTAATCATTATTTACAATGCGTTCGCCATGAGCACGCTTAAATCGGAGGGTCGGTAGTTGATTATACCGACTATATATCTGTGGAGACTGTTTGCAAATACTGCAGTAAAAAGTTTCATCTCGAAGATACTGAATATAATGTATCTTTTAAAAGTTATCCTATAGCTGATACACCACTTTCACATTCTGAGTTCGTGTCAGGTGTCTTTCAATCTTTGCTCGATACGTATAGCGAATATAGCAATGTTCAGCCGAATGATCACGTGAGAATCGAGTTGATTCACTCTTCTTTGGAAATGCCGATAGCGATGGATTTTAGGCTATGGAATGAAATTACGCCCGACATAATTTTAGAATCAGTGGAAAAAGTCATTCAGTCAAATACTGATTGCAGGTTATCAGAGGGTTTTGAATTTCACGTCTTTCGTGTAGAGGACTACAACTCAGGTGGGCGAAATGATACTCTCCTAGGCACGAGCGATACTAGACATTTAAATTTATTAAATTTACATTCATCTGATTTAGATGCGTACATGCGTATAAAAAATGCATTATACCCGTATGCGTCGAATATCCATTCTGTTTCATGGCAGGAATATTTTTGGGAATAAAATATATTGAGAAAATGAACAAATTAATCTCTGCAAATGAATGGCAAAATTTTAGACGTAATAAAACATATTTGACGCATATGGCGCGTGAATATCATATGGCTTGTAGTATTCCTGAACGCGAAATTAATAGTACTGATTGGAACAAATTTCAGGGACATTTTCGCAATCAATTTCTATTCAAGTCTACTCAGAGTCAACGCATGAACGCCTAGCGCTTCCCCGAGTTTACCGTGCATAAATCTTATGCATTCAGAACGTGATAATCATATATCATTAATCACGTCTATGGCCGCATTTCTTATGGTATGTAATTACTGTATGCAGTGTAATGTGTCATACGGTCGTGATCACTCATGCGCTGCGTGCTGTCGTAGTTGTCAGATACCGTATTCTGATAAAGGATCTTGTACTTCTACAGACCCTATGCATAAGATAATGTGTACTGATTATCATCGTAAGTTTTATAACCGTCAATGTATGTCGAACCACCTCTCTAATGGGACCTGCGAAATGGTGAAGTCGTGTCCCCACTGTTTCAGTCGCATACGTAAAGATGACGATGAACACGTATGCGGTATGACAAAATGTCACGTGTGTAAAGAAAAGTATGTTATTACTGAAAATCATACGTGTTATCATAAGGTAATTGAAGATCCTATTATGTCATTATCCCACGCACGCTCCATGCGTACGAATGCCGACAATTGTAGTTACGAATGTTTTCAAAAATACATCATTTATGACACAGAAACATATTTATCGCCTATCGACAGTAGCAATACTAATATTCTAGCTGAGCATAAAGTCAATCTCGTGGTTGCCAACATATGTTGTGATGCGTGCTTCGAGCAACCGATCGAAGACGATTGCTATACATGTCACCGAGACACGAATTATGGATATGTTCGCTTTCACGGGTTAGACGCGGTGGATCAGTTCGTTAGCTGGTTGACACGTGCTAAGGCTGCGCGTATCGGTAAACAAATCAATAGAAAATATGTTTTCTGTGTCTACTTGGTGATCGCTCACAACGCACGTGTCTATGATTCTCTTTTACTCCTTCAATGCATTTGCAAAACCACTAACTTGCATCTTAAACCTACAAATATTATCATGCACGGTCGTTCAATTCTCTCATTTGACGTAGGTACTATTTGGTTTATCGATTCCATTAACTTTTTCCCCCTTTCATTACGTAAGGTGGGCGATGCTTTTAATCTTCCTGTTCGTAAGGGGACATTTCCCCCATCAGCTCAACACGTCTCAATATTGGGGTAAGGTAATACCCTTTCCCGAGAGGGAGATATTCTGTCCACAAAATATGAATGCGAATAAATTAATCGAATTTGATCACTGGTACAACTAACAGATATCTAGACACGAGTGCTACGATGTCGATAAAAATCTCATCGAATATTGTAATGATGACGTAACTGTCTTACATTTAGACATGTCTAGATTTGACTTTATTTTCTGAATCGACGGATGGCCAAAACCCATTTGTAACAGGGATAATGCTAGCGGGAGTGTGTAATGCGGCCTATCGAGCTTTATGGCTTCGACCTGAGAGCGTACAGACTTTACCTGATTTCTCACTAAGAGCAAAACGTGCTTATAGCGTTTTGGGTGTAGAATGGATGGAATGGGTCAGTCAATGCGAGGGTCGCCAAATTGCGCATGCACTAAATGGCGGTGAACAGAAAATATGCGGACATTATGTGGATGGAATTGATGTATCTGAAAATATTATTTTCGAGTTCTTAGGTTGTAAATTCCATGGACATGAGTCTGCTTGTTGCGGTGATAAGCGTGATATGACATATACACCATATGGCGATCAGACATATGAAGAAGCATATTCCGTGCTTCAATGTCACATTTCTTTATTTGAATCGCATGGATATATGGTAAGAATTATGTGGGAATGTGACTAAGAAACAAGTCGCTGATTCCTCTGCGCTAAATGATTTTATCACCGAATTGGACTTAGCCCACCCAATATCACCACGTGATGCGCTATTCGGTGGACGTATGTCCACAATTTGTTTATTTATGGAAGCGGATGAGCATACCACACTCGAATATTTAGACTGCGTTTCCATGTATCCTTCAGTGATGAAACAATGTTGTTTTCCAGAAGGGTCATATACGGTTCTAAGAGACGATGACTTGAGTGATAAGATGGTGCATGACTTCTTTGGTCTTATTAAATGCAAAGTCCTTCCACCTCGTGATTTATACTTTCCCGTGCTACCTGCTCGAATAAATTCGCGCCTCATGTTTGTACTATGCGACGAATGCCAAAAAATGAACAATCTTCTGTATGCGAATATACGGAAGAACAGCGCAGTTTATGCGGAACATGGACTACTCCAGAGTTACAGTTAGCTATACGCAATGGTTATGTCATTAAAAAAATGTATGAAGTATGGCATTATCACGCGTCATCGCAATATGAGCCGCATGGCGACGATGGGTTATTTTCAGAATACATTAACCGTTTTCTGAAAATTAAACAGGAAAATAGCGGTTATCCTGATTGTGTCAGTAGTGAGAGTGAAAAGGCGAATTACGTGGCTTACTATTATGAACATGAAGGAATACAGCTCGACCCTGCCAAAATATTGAATAAACTGGGTTTGCGCTTTGTTGCTAAATCCTGTTTGAATATTTTGTGGGGACGAATTTCTCTTCGTGATCCTAAAAAGAATAGCATGATATCAACACGTAAAGGTCTACTCTCCCTTCTGAATGATAAAAGTAAAACTGTAGGATCCATTACATTCCTGAACGATAGTCTTCTAATGGTCTCCTATTCGGTCAATGATGAGTACGTTCAGTCACCATTAAATACCAACTGTATTCTTGCATCTTTTGTGACAGCTTATGGACGAATGAAACTGTACGAAGTCTTGTCCTTACTCGGACGCCGCGTAGCCTATCACGATATGGATTCGGTGGTATTTGGTACCCGTGAAAGTGAGCCGACCATTCAAGAACGTAGTGGGTATCTAGGTTCTTGGACGTGTGAAATCCCTTCCGATTACGAATTAACAAGTTTTTGCGCACTCGGTCCAAAAAACTATAGTTATGAAATGAAGCATCATTTTGATCCATCGATCGTTAAACAGGTGACGAAGGTTAAAGGTTTAACCCTTGGTACCCAACAATCAAAACAAGTTAATTTTGATACAATGAAAAAATCCATTGAACAAATTATAAACGATGGTGGAATTACGTATAGTAATAGTGTACTATTAAGCTACCCATCAAAGATCCCGCGCACTGATCATTTTAGAATTCTTTCAGTAAATAGCAGTAAGATTTTCAGACCCGTCTTTAAAAAACGAATTTTGAAACTGGGAGATTTATCATCAGTACCATATGGTTACACTAGCGTAATATAAATAGTAACATTGCACTTTTTTTCAGTCAGTACGTAAACAATGTCGGTGTCATCCATGTCCGCCGAAGCCGCACTAGCTGCCCACGCTATGATAACAAATATTGCTAGTCTGTGTAATGCTGATAAGGATAAGATGCGTGCATTGATTATGAGGAGCATGCGGTTCACTTTAAGAGATCACAAAATTAATGCTGGAAGAATTATACTCATGTCTGAAATTAGCAAGGGTTTATTAACCGAATATGGGATAGACATAGTGCATTGGGTTCGCGTATTATTGTTGCGAAGCTACATTAATCGATGTCTTTCTCATTCATAACTTATGCTTAGTTATCGCACGCATTACAAGCCTTATATTACCGCAAAAATATTATGACTGAAAGTTGTTGTCAACCCCCATGAACTTACAGTCAGATAGTTTTCAAAATATTTTGTGCATCCAGCGATAATACGCATCGACTTTAGTGTACCGAGTATCTCAGCCGTGTAATGGTTAAAAGTTGGCCGTGCGCGTTATTGCTCATAAAGTGTGCAATGGTAGAAGACAGTGTTCATACCGTGTGAATATGTACGTTATTGATTGAACAAACCCGCGCCATACATTCAAATTAAGCGCGTCTATGTACGTCATTGTAATGCACGTGCTCCTCTGTACACCATTGTGTGCATGGTATTTTCGCCAGATGGCGGTCAATCCGTGTGCGGCTGTTCATTATTGTTACTAATGATATATAAAGGCAGTAGTTTCACGCTATGATTATTCGTTCTCCACGATGTCGTCTGATCCTTGCTTTAAATATTTAAATCGCTCGGCGTTTTGGTGTGATCTTGGTAATTCGCGAAAAGCGTGAATAATACATTTTAGCGATAAGTGGTGTATCGATCTACGGCAGTTTCATCCTGATGGCTATCCCACTAAACGTGGTTTATATCTCAGCGTAAAAAAGAAGACGTACTATTTACATATTCTTTGGACAATTCTGTTCGTATTTCTATCTGTGAATTTCCGTGTATTGACATACGCTATTTTTTCTGCTCTGACGCAGAACCACGTGCCACACATTGTGGATTATACCTGCAAGACAACGAGTGGGAATTATTGAAACAGAACGCGAGTAATTTGCTGTCAGCATTACCTAACTTTTACGTGCCTCCCGACGTGAGCGGTGACGCGTTGTTTAGCCCGATACCTCAGTACTTTTACGGTGTGAAAAAGATAAAGCGAGGACATGAATAACATTCCAACCACTAGTGATTCCGCAGAGATGTTTAATCACGCTACGTTTACTACGGACACTATATACCTCGATGAGGTTTTAAGTGATGACGAACTAAATCTCGTCGATGACGATACCGTCAAATTGTGTCAAGATTTGTCAGAAATTATTCGGATTCATGCTGTGTTAAAAGATACATTCGCTGGTTGTGCGTGATTGTTACGGTTGTTTAGTAAATCATCCGAGTCAACGTGAACATTCTTGTTTAGGGATTGATGTTGACCTTAATCTAATTGACAATTTTGAACTGTATAATGAGACAGCATTATTAGAAATGGACGAAGCCGAATATTGTGCTCAGCTAGCCTGCCATTACGATATATATGAACATTGTACTGAACTGTACCGTATGTGTATGACGGAATGGTATAGGTACATTGTTGATGTAATATATGAAAAACAGATGTTGTCACCATAACTATAATTAATATTTTCTCTATGCGCATATTAATTTATTTAGTTTTATTTAAAATTAACCGTGTTTTTAAGCATTAAAACACACGGATGATTTTTAATAAAATCATATACGTATTTTATTTTATTTTTTAAATAACATAATTAATTGTTTTATTTCGTCAATCGTAGCTTTGTAAAATATGTTGTATTTGGTGTTTTACGTATCTTTGTATCGATATGTATTATTGATGTCTGTATTAATAAAAAAGTTTTAAAATCGGATTTCACATGCTCAGTACTAGCACCTTGCTCTCTATCTCTCTCTCTCTCTCTTTATCTGGCACTAGCGACTCACTATTCACTCCCCCGCACGCGCTGGTATGCCCGCTTTTCACTTGACAGAGGCACTTGTGGGCGCGTGCCATTGCTATTCTTTAGAGAAGAATGGGACAGGTGAATGATTGATAGAGTGAGCTGAATAGCGCATACTTAAATAAAACGCTGTTAGACGTTTTTTTGTTCAATTTCATGGCAAAATATTCACTGAATATTGTTTATTTTTGTAACTATTTAAAGATGTCATGGATTCGTCGTGCAAGTATCTGATGTCATAATCATACACTTAAATGTTCATAGCATTTCTGCTCGGTATTGTGTATATGACGACACAATTCTTAAACGTACATAGCATTTCTCCTACGTCACCAGTATCTGACGTCACAATCATAGTATTTCTCCTAATTTTACATAACAATTCTTATATGTACATAGCATTTCACCTATGTCATGAGTATCTGACGTCACAATCATAGCCTTTCTCCTAATTTTACGTCACAATTCTTAAATGGACATAGCATTTCTCCTACATTTCGAGTATCTGATGTCGCAATCATAGCATTTCTCCTACGTCACGAGTATCTGACGTCACAATTCATAATGCTCGCTAACCAGTAAGCATTGATAAAGTATTCGCAGAAGAGCAACTACATATTACATTGTAGTGATGATTGACGCACGTCCACGTACGACTACGGTATATATATATGCGCATGAGCTTATACCTCCTTAGTCGTACGTGGCTGTATGTGTGCTGGCGCAATGGCAACATCGCTTGACTGCAATATGACATTGCGCCACCCATTTACTATGATTGTCTGCGGACCAACGCAGTGCGGTAAAACTGAGATGATAAAAGCACTAATAAGAGACCTCAACGCCATTACTCCCCCTCCACAGAGGATTGTGTACTGCTACAGCGTGTGGCAAGACGGGTATAACGAGTTGGCGAAAGAAGTTGAATTTAAAGAGGGTGTGAATGTTGGACTAGACAGAAGTTGCAGAACATTGGTGGTACTCGACGATTTGATGAATAAATGCGACGAGAATGTAGTTGACCTATTTACAAAACGTTCTCACCATGAGAATTGTAGCGTAATATTTGTCGCACAAAATCTGTTTCACAAGTCGCGCAATCAACGTGACATCAGTTAACTGTCACTACATGGTATTGTTTAAGAATCCATGTGATGCGTCATCTATTCGTTCTTTATCGAATCAGATGTACCCAGGCAATACAAAGTATTTGATCGAATCATATAAGGACGCTACACGCGAACCTCACTCATATCTACTCATAGATTTGAAACAGATGACACCTGACAATATCAGACTACGTTCATCTGTTCATATGAAGGAGGGGTGCTACGTTTAGATACCTAAGAAAAATGGCATCACGTAAAACGGAACGCCATTTACCTATGCTGCAATATTTGGCTAAAGTAAAGCCTTCAATCAGAAATGATGTAATCAAACAGTGTTCGAACGAATTGGTGGATGTACTATGCGAATCATGCCTAAACGTATTACGTGGGAATATTCATCTCAATAAAATACGATACAAGCAGCTGAGTAAATATAAAGCGAAAATGCATACGCTGACTAGTCACGGTGTGCCATATGCACGTAAAAGAAAATTGCTACAAACAGGCAGATTTTTAGGAGCCTTATTACCAGCGGTGATCGGTACGCTAGCGCCATTAATTGGTAAACTGTTCACGTGAAAAGATGGCACATACACGTAAAATGGCACTAGTTCCTCACGAATTGATAGGTAATTTAAATGAACAGAGTAAAATATTGTTGCTACAGACAGATCCATCGATATGTAAAGCTATTAGTCTCGACAACGAGATATCCAATATATTAGCCAGACACGATCTGACTGAAAATGAAAAAGCAAAATCGTATTCACAAGTATTG
>JAVVLW010002003.1:0-23000 GCA_034401795.1 Chaetoderma sp. LZ-2023a
GATAAGTATAGGCATTACTATCAGCAAACGCAAGGACAACAACAATATCAACCATTACCACTACAGCCCATAACTAACTACGATGCACTGCCCGCACAAATACTTGAATGTACAATGAGGGGAATACCAAAAACGTACAAGACAAAAGCCAGTGGAGTAATTGATATTTTACGTTCGGTTCCTGAACGTTTTCACGTTAATGACTTGGGCAAAGTGACAATAGAGGGTACGTTTTCCCCAAAAAGTAATGTACTCGACCTGCTTACAAACGTAGTAGCGCATGGGCGTAAACCTCTTATGGCTGGTATGCGAGATCAAGCGGAGGGAGTTTCTTAATCTGTTACGCGACCTAAACATACCCTGCAGATTTGTAGGGCAAGAGAAAACGATGAGACAGATATATAATGGTGCAGAGAAGGATGTTAGCGCCAGTGAGTACACGTCTACGCCCGTGAGCAAACGAATACGTAGAAAGAGTTCTCTAGCGGGTATCAGGAAGAAAAAGCGGCATTCAATTCCAGTGTGGGTAAATTTAGATAAGTCATGAATGATGCTAAATTGGCGAAAGTATATTTTGATCCGAAACATTACGCGTCTTTTGGTGGGAAAGAAAAGCTATATAATGCGTTCAAAGGTAAAATACCTCGCAACTACATCGACAAATGGTTAAAACACCAAGAAGTATATACCCTACACAGACCGCGAAAAGTTTGACAGGCGAAAAATAAGAGTTTCATCCGTCGATGAACTATGGCAGGCAGATCTATGCTTGATGGGTATGCTGGCAAAAGAGAACAACAATGTGTTATATTTGCTATGCGTAGTTGATGCCCTTTCAAAATATGCATGGGTGGAATGCCTGTTTAGTAAAACATCGTCAGAAGTCAAGAAAGGGTTAGAAATAATATTGGAGCATACTGAGCGTCGCCCACACGCTATTCAAACAGACAAAGGGGGCGAGTTCGTAAACCATGTAATGAAAAAATATTTGAAAGATAATGGAATACATTTCTACACTTCTCAAAATGAAACGAAAGCGGCAATGGTAGAGCGTTTTCAATGCACACTGAAGGGTCGAATATACAGATACATGACGCATAAAAATACATGAAAGTATATCGATGTCACAGCGTACAATAACACCACACATTCCAGTACGCTCATGGCTCCTTCCAAAGTCGACCGTAGTACGGAGTTAATCGCGTGGAGAAATATATATGGAAAGAAGACGAAGAAACGTTCCAAATCTAAAGACAGCCCTACTCAAGGCGACCATGTTAGAATATCACAAGCAAAAATGCCATTTGAAAAAGCATATCGCGGGCTATGGAGTCGCGAATTGTTTAAGGTGCGTGAGGTGCTTACAGACAAATATCCATACTTATATAAATTAGAAGACTATGGAGGTGACCCAATTATTGGTACTTTTTACCGTGATGAGATACAGCAAGTGATAGAAGAAAATGGAAAAAATACTTAAAAGTAGAAAAAATAAAAAGGGACAACGCGAGTATCTGGTAAAGTGACTCGGTTACCCGGCTAAGTTTAACACGTGGGTTAATGAACTAAGTACTATACATCATTGACAATGGATGAATATATGGAGATCGGATCAGAGCATGTGGCGAATGATGGGTTTGCGAGTACCGAAAGAAGAAATAGTATACCTAGCTCAAATTATAACAATTTATATCGTAATCATTACATGTATCGTGAATCTGAGTATACAAAATGGGCAATCAGGCATATGGATATCGCCTTTGAGTGGATGTCTAGGGCATATATTGCCTAGTCCACGCATAAACACGTCCATACATCATTCAACTCAGAATGAACGAGGATCAGTTTTACATAACGCTTCCGAGCAATAGTAGTACCCAGTTCTTTCCAGACAATAAGATATCAGAGTTTCGAACACGTCTGCAAACTCCATTAACATTAGATGGCGAATGGGAAGTGGGCCTCTTGAGTGTGTTATATCCGAGGAGTTGGCTTACTATTGCGGAGGAAAGTTTTGTACAAATATATGCATTTACTAAGAAGAAGATAAAGAAGAAGAAAGATAGCGATGCGCCAGAAGAAATTAGCAAAGATGTCGCCAGCACATCAGAAATAGAAAAGACAACGGCTTTTCCACTAGTTTTAAAAGATGGTTTCGGTAATCCATGTCCTGCCGATCGGGGAAAACGGTCACGAAATGCTCGGGGAAAAGATGTGCGAAATGATCAAACAAATAATGACGGTAAAAAACGTTCACGTAGAAGCGAAAATTTTTATTATGTGCAATCAGAAGCTCCATTTATCAATGTGCCGAAAGGGTACTATGCCGTAAAAAAATATGGTAGACTATCTAAATGGCCAGATAGAGAGCAAGACACAAGATTATACACAAAAAATATTTTTCAATTTTTACTTGCATCGCACGAATCTAGTTTCTCTCACAGTTAAAGATAATTACGCTATACGTTTAGGTGGAGATGTAGCAAATTTAATCGGATTCGAAGGAGGAAAAATACATATGGGACCTTTAGACTTTAAAGAATCATTTCGTTTCAAATCGTGAGGGTGGTCCTACGACCGCGTATATATACTGCGACGTAGTCTCACACAGCGTGGTAGGCGATACTTCAGCACTGATACTCAGAGTGATACCCGTTTCTAGTACAGATGGAGGAAAAGATATATGTCAGTGGACGTTTCCTGATATTCAATACCGTACTGTGTCAAAGAACTACATCGATACTATTGGAATACTTATAACGGATAGAACTGGCGCCAATGTCCCATTCAAGGACGGAGCATCACCGAGTTCCAGTTTTTGTAGGCGCACGATACCAATCAGGACATGGACTCAGTAATATCTTAGGCGGTCTATTACGTTCAGCAATACCTTTCGCAAAAAATGTGGCTAAATCTGTAGGTAAACAAGCTCTTAGTGCTGGAATCGGACTAGCTGAGGACGTAATGGCTGGAAAAAATGTTAAAACAGCATTAAAATTGAGAGCACGTGGTGTTGCCAGGTCTTTGATACCGGAAGCTGTAACAGCGGTGCGAGGTGGTTTAAGACCACCTCAACCTAAACGTAAAAAGAGGAATAATACAGGTAATGCTCAGTCAATGCGTGCGATACCGAAGAGGAAGGGTCGCAATAGACGTCAGAGAAAACAAGCTGATATCTTTAATTAACAAACAACATGGGAACTTAATCAGATCTGCGAGTGCTCGAAGAACGAATTAGACATTTTTCAGATGAGTCCCATAGTGACGACATTGGAGTCTGCAAAATGGGAACAGTTTCAGCCTGTATCTATTTTATCAGATAGTGGTCCGATCGAGTTTTACGTCAGTGGGTCTGCCGATAGATATTTAGATCTTACGCAATCTTATCTTTCGATTAAAGCTAAGCTAGTAAAGCTAGATCGAAATGGTGATGAAAAGACACTCATGGCGAATGACCTGATAGCGCCTGCGAATAATCTTTTGCATACGATGTTCTCGCAAGTGGATGGTTTTTTGAATGGAAAGCGTGTCAGTGACTCGAACGAAAATTATGCTTACCGCTCGTACACCGAGACGTTACTAAATTATGCCAGCAATGCCGCATCCTTACATCTACAACTTGCTGGATGGAAAATAGATGCCGGCGAATTTGATATCGCCGATCCTAACTTAGGATTTCAAGCATGTAGAAGAATGATGGCGCAGAGTAAAACGGTGCAATTAATAGGCCGCATACACAGCGATATGTTTCTGCAGGACCGATTCCTGCTCGGTTCCGTTGATTTAAGAGTATGCCTACAGAGGAGTAAAGATGCGTTCACCATTATGGCCGCGGAAGGAGTGAGGCCTAAATTGAAAATAATGTCGGCTAAACTTATTTGTACGCAAAGTTATCCCATCAGCAGATCTGCTAGTGGCACACACCGTTACTCTGAGACAGACAAGCGCGAAATATCCTATTCACAGGGTAGTGTGTAAGACTTTTACAGCACCTAGCGGTGTTATGAGCATCGATAGAGATAATATATTTATTGGTCAGCTACCTAGTAGAGTATTATTCGCTTTTGTACCTAATGATGCCTATAATGGTGTGGTACATACAAATCTGTTCAAGTTTGATAACAATAACACTACCTACGCTACATGTTATATAAATGGAGAAGAGGTTACAACATCGCCAATACGTCCTTTGTTTAGTGACGACATTTACTCGGACGCTTATTTCTCACTATTCAGTGGTACTGGGGCATTATTCAAAGACCATGGCTACCTGATAAATAAGACTCAGTTCAGACATGGAACCACATTGTTCGCATGGGATTTTACGCCAGATCTAGCTGATTCAGAGCATCGCTACCCTACACGCACTGGTTCGCTAAGAGTGGTCTTCCATTTTGCTCAAGCACTTGCCACTACAACCAATGTAATTTGCTGTGCTGAATTTGATAATACAATAGAAATTGGATCAGACTTTAACGTATTAACAGATTATTAACAAATATGTTGAATACATTTGAAATAGAGGATCTATTATTCGGCGACAATAAAGCTCATGAACACTTTCTCGGTGTTTTTCCAATTGACAATGTACCCGCACATATTACATATCGCCCGGCCTCATTAGTAATAAACACGCATCCCAGTAATAAATTCAGACAACATTGGGTGGCAGTTTATTACAGGAGAAATGGAAATGCTGAATACTTTGATCCTTATGGAAGACGCCATTCTGACGGAAGAATGATATTAAATGTACATAATGGACACCGTGCCCGTGTTTATTATTACAACAATGTATGTGTTCAACCAGCCATGACAACTTGTGGATATTATTGCGTATATTTCTTATACCATCGTTCGAGTGGTGTACAAATGAAACATATTATGGGCCCTAAGAAACAGAGACAAAAATGACATGATAGTGAAACGTCTGACGCACAGTCTTATGAATAAACAGAAAAAATGATCATATTTAATGTATAATTATTTATGTACTATGTTTTCTTTTTTAATTATCGTGAATAAATATCGCTAATATTTTTCATAAGCAAAATGCATGTGTCAATAAAAAATACATTTATTTTGTAAAAATATGTTATTATTTCTTCGTGTTCCCTTCTCACCCCTCACCCATCCATCCCCAATTATCGCTATTTTGATACGTCGCGATGGATGAATGTCGATAATGGATATAAAAAAATTAATGGTACACTAGGCACACGAGGCGTACCACAATGATCCAAAGATCTGTAATTAATCGTATTCACATTGTGACAATGACAAAATGCATACATATCAGAGGAAACCATATGACATGCTCTGTAATTGAACCCGGCGTATCAATTCCAGTTTTCTATTTGAAAAAATGTCATTCAAACATGGTGCAATAGTAATGTTTTGTAAACCGATGATGTTAATTTTAAGCGGTGGAGAAAAAACACGTGACCGAAATAAGGGTGTGTTCAGATTGGAAAGATAGTTTTACTGACAGCTCATATTTTAGCTATAAAAGCGAAATGCGCGCGACTAGTAAGGCATACAGCTTTTTGAATTTAACAAAACACGTAAAATGGAATCGCAATTATGCGATCGATGGAGAACAATAGGTTCTACACCTATTAATTGCGGTTGCATCGAATGGAACCAATATAGAGGTTCCAGTACAGCAACCATTTGCAATGTCATTGCGTGAAATCCGTAACCGCTGGAGAGATTATCTAGCAGATCCGGACGAATGCAATTACAACAAATGGTTGCATGCGAAGTACCAACTTCGTAATGATTGTTGTATGTGTATGTGGTGCAAACAAAACAGAAGTTATCGTTTGCATTAATTGAGATAAAAATATTTACGTTAGCAAAAAAAAAAAATTATGTTACATACATACACCCACACACAAATGGGTCCATAAAAAAGATGCACACACGCACGCACGACGTACACGCATACAAAGCAACTATTGAATATTTTTCAAATAATTTAACAGAAAATGTTTGCTGCCTCTGGCAGCAACAACCTTCAATTAAATCATTTCCCAAATGTTCAGCAGAATAAGTATAACATCATAAATTGCAATACATATATGTATGCCGTAAGGCTCAAAGGGTTAATACTCTCTTGTGCTGGTTGTATGTTTCTTCAAACACAATGGGTCAATTAATGACTTAGTAGCTGGCTCTCTGTAGTAAGCCCAGCAGATTATTTAACAATTAAACAGTTCAATAATAACTGGTAATACATCCTTGTAAATATGCTATTGTTTCTTGATGAGCTGCTTAGTGCCACTGACTTCAAACCAGTGTAGACTGTACACAATGGGTTTTTTTTTTTTGATAAAATAATTTTTACATTAAATATAAACAATATTATAATATAGTCAAATATTTCTTGGGCACGATACAGCCCTCGAGTAATTCTTGTCATGTACATATAGCCATGTAATGTTAATAGGGAATATTTGGCAAATTTTAATGTATTTTCTTAACCATTTGATTATTGAACCGTTCGAACAAAAACACTATGTAAAGAAATCACCTCCAGTCATGCATGTTATTTTGGGCAGTTTGAATGAAAGCATTTACTGCAGAAATATCTTTCATAAAAATTGCTTCAAAATTCTAGGCAGATTGTTATAAGTGTCAGAAAGGATTAAGTATAGAAACGGTTCACTAATGATATCCATTGTAATAGCTCAAAGCTATAGAAATAAGTAGCTCTTGATATATATACCTGCCAGCCATTTTATGTGTTATTTTGAAATATATTAATTGTAAATATATATAATGTACCTTATGCAGCATTTTGATACATGAAGTAATTTTATTGTATACCCATGCTTCATGAAATATTTGGTATGTGACGTAAGCTGCTGATTTTATTTTAATTCTTTGTATTAATGAAGTTTAAGGATTTTTGGTTAAAATAAATAAATAAATGAATAAGTGAATGAATAAATAAATAATGGACGAATGAAGGAACAAATGAATGAATGAATTATTGAATGAAGGAAGGAATGCATGAAGGAATGAAATGTTAGTAGGAATAAGTCCTGACAGGTCTTTGTTGACATTAAGTGGAGACAGTTTCTATAAATGAACCACTTAGTTCTGAATGGCCAAAGAAATAGCTATGAGATTAAATATAGAAATTACAAGAACTGAATGTTTAAGGTGCTGGTAATTTGAAGATAGTTGAACTGTGATTTATTGCTGTCATCCACAACAATGGCCCTCAGAATAAACATTTTCAAAATAGGCAGCTCTAGTTAATTACAGCTCACTAATAAAGCCTTCAAAATCATATAGGGGGACAAGTGTCAGATGTCAGAACCATAGCTGGATCTCTTGCATTAGTAGCAATTAATGCCTACCATTAGTAGCAATTAATGCCTACTATTGTTTAGTGTCAGCTATAGGGCTGGGCATAATCAGCTTGCCATATGGGTGAGTTTAACACCTCTTTCAAACAAAGCTAAATCCCAGACATCACAGTTGGCCAACATAATGACTTACTTACCTGTCAAAACATGAAAATGTAGAGATATTACCAAAATTAACTGTTTAGAGAGTATGGAAAGGCTATCCAATCAAAACCCATTTTGAAATCAGTGCTGGACTTGATCATGAATGCATTAGCCAATGAAAAGGAGTTTAAAGGAGTTCCCATAGATTTTTGAGAAAGCCAAGGCCATCAGAAATATTGACCAATCAAAATTCTGTATACAAATTCATAAGCCTATGACCATAGGATCCTGCCAGCAGTTTGTATGAAATCATAACCGTTAGTGAGTAGCCTTTTAACTGATTTCCAAAAACCTTTTTGTCAAATCTAACATGGCCACTAAAAAAATTGACCAATCAAAATTCTGTATACACGTTCAGAAGCTTACCATGCTAGGGTCCTTCCTCCCGAATTTTGTTGAAATCGGCCAAATGATTAATGATGAGTAGGATTTTAACCGATTTCTCAAAATTTTCGGAATATCCAAGATGGCTCCTGAGAAAATTTACCCCTTGGCTAAGGAAGATGCATTTTTAAAATTTCTGTACAATTTTTAATACAATTTTAAGATTTTCACCAAACAAAGTGGCCAATAAGCATTACCCAACCTAGATATATTTTCAGAGATTGACAACAAAAGACTCAAGGGTCTTATGCTCCATTCCCAGGTTCTCCTGTAGGGTACTAATAAAGTTGAACATAAAAAAGTCCAGAAAGCTGATATTTTTCGTATTTCATAACACAAAAAGGGGTGTAACTCAATCAAAAACTGACAAAAATGTCTGAAACTCCAACTCATTCTGTACAGCAGCATAATAAAGTAATGTACCAATTTTAAGTTGAATATTGCAGTGCTAAAAAAAGTGTGGAAATCCAACTGTTACAGACAGAGGGAAGGACAGTCTGAGAGGAAACCTATGGTCCAATCCCACCTCTGGTTTTACCAGTAGGGGACTAATAAAGTAATGTACCAATTTTCAGTTGAGTATCTTGGAGTGCGAAAAAAGTATGGATTTTTCATATTTCAAAAGGGGGCATAAAAATTGATGAACATGTCTGAAACTCAAACTTGCTGTGTACTACTTATGATAAATCAAAGTACCAATTTTCAGCAGAATATATTGGAGTGCGAAAAAAGCTTAGAATTTATATTTTTCGTATTTCATAAGTCAACAGGGCCTACATGTAACTCCATAAATGATTGACGAAAATCGAACTTGCTCTGTAACTCATTATATTCAAGCATGTACAAATGTTCAGTTGGAAATCTCGAAGAAGTGCTAAAAAGTGTTGAAACTGTATTTTTCGCATTTCATAAGTTGAAAGAGGGCATAACTCCATCAAAACTTGACACACATGCCTGAAACTCGAATATGATCTGTAACTTCTCATAGCAAAAGAAATGTACCAATTATCAGTTGAATATCTTTGAGGCAAGCAAAAAAAATGTGTAAAACCGATATTTTTCGTATTTGAGAAGACGAATGGGGGCATAACTCCATAAGGAATTGAAACTCGACCTTGAACAGTAACCCCTTATAATGAAGTAACAGTTGAATATCTTGAGAGTGCAAAAAAAGAGCGTCAAACCAAATATGACAGATGTAGAGCTAACCTACAGCATCACGGTTTTATCAGTAGGGGACTAATAAAAATTCTCAATATAAGTTCTGGAGCCTACACGTATAGTGTCTTTCTCGCCAGTTAGGTTGAAATCTATCTGGCAGGTTATTTGAAGCTTTTTGACAATTTACAGAAAATCTTTCCTAAAATTATAAGGGTTTCATAAAAAAAAATTGAATAATCAAAATCTGTGTATTCAAGTTCTGAAGCTTAAGCCCCATAGAGTCCTTCCAGCCAAGTTAATTTAAAATCCACCAAATGGTTTATGAGTACAGTAAACCTGGCACACTTCGCCACCCGGGGTTAACTTCGCCACCTACACAGATGATTGGGTGCAGTGCCTTATCTGTGTTAATTGGTACCGCGGACGGTGTTATAAATACGATCCGTTTTTTTACATGTGGCAGTTGTGAAGATAAAGCGTGGAGAGCTGGTGCAACTTTTGAATTTTGGTAGCAAAATCAAGCTATAACAAGAGGACGCATCAAACTGGTTATTAAGACATAATACTTAATTTAAAACAATTTAAAAAAACACCTAAAACTGGCGATGTTGCAAGTCTTCTTAATTTTGGCATTAAACCCAGTTTTTCCTTAACACGCACGCACGCATATACACACACACACACCACCCCTGGGGTTATTTCGCCACCCATGAAACATGACTCGTATCTTTGTCTGTAAACAGCTGATTATTTTCAAAATATTATTTTCTTATTGAGTGGAACTCAAGTGCTCTAAACACCGGTATTCCAGTTATGTAAATGAAAACATAACTTGTGTGCACATGAAAAATGTCCTAAAACATGGCGAAATTACCCCGTTTTACGGTAGCGCTTTAAAGCAAAGGTTGACGGACGACATACGAGATTGATGGACATATGATAGAAAGAGAGAGAGAGAGAGAGAGAGAGAGAGAGAGAGAGAGAGAGAGAGAGAGAGAGAGAGAGAGAGAGATAGAGAGAGACATGCTATACGCACACCTGGCCTAGGCCAGGGGAAGACTAGGGGAGGAGCTAAAAACGAGTTAAGGTTTAGCATCATGCTATTATGCACGTACGAATGTCATAGGTTCGGCAGTCTATACGCTAACATCAAACTACAGGTGGTCTCAAGCAATGCTGATGTCATAATCATAATGCAGTATAGCAGGGCCATTGTGAAGGTGGAGGTGAGAGGGGCAGTCGTCGTATAGGTCTAGTTCCATCATGAAAATAGAAACGTATGTCACTTCTGCTAGTAAATATGTGTCTAGTGATATGGAGTGATCTGACCTGTCGGCTCAAATTTATGACATCAAAGCTAGCCGACGTTACAATCATATTGACGTATAGCTTTGTAATGAAAATCGAAGTCGGTCATGAACTGTACGAATCATACATCTTTCATGAATTTACAACGTAATAAACACTTTGTTGAATATTTTGAAACTACTTTTACTGGGCGCAACTGAATTAATTTCAAAATATTCAACTGTACAATTATCTTGAAATTGGAATTCTGGATTCAAAGTATATAAATCTATTCCAACACGTATAAAGTGGGCAGAGATTTGCTAGAAAGATGGCCATATCGTCTAATTATCTTCATATAAACATCCCTTAGGATGCTTCCTACAAAATCTAGTTGAGGGCAAGCCAGTGGTTCTTGAGAAGCCAAATGCTCATAGGTGTTTTATGCAAGTTTCTGTGACTATGATTAAATTTAGCTTAAATGCAAACAAGTCTTGACTGGCCAACTATAGATGGGTAATTTACCAGTCGAGTGAAACAATCTTCAACAAGCTAGTCAGGTAAACAGTTCAGATTAGTTGCCCAGTCAAATGCGACGTAAAAATGGCATGCACATACAGGGGCATCGTACCAATATATGCCCACTTACATAGTGCCATTATACTTGATACAGGAGCGGAGTGGGAGGACGAGGACCATGCAATAGGATGATGATACAGGGGTAGATTTTATGGATTTTTCTACTTAATTAACCCAGATGGGATAGTGCATCATTGATTTTACTATCCTGAAAATTTCACTAACCCGATGTTTCTAAGCTCAACCCTGATCACTTCTTTAATCCATTCACCGATGGATCCCTATAAAACTCAATCCCACGTCAACCATACAGGAAACCTTTTTAATATTTTGAAAATAATTTGACTGGAAGTCATTGCTGCCTTACAGTTTTTTGTTGGGTACTGAACATAATGTCATTATAAGTGTTTTTTGTATTTCTTATTTTGAGACCATTGCTAACCCAGACCGATTAGTACATTTGTAGTTTTACGAACCTGTATGAAATTGAATCCTCAGTTTAACGGGTTAGTGTTAAAATTAAACGCTGACATATGTTTCGTACCCCAAAAGGTTATTTATAAATCACACTCGCAGTAGATCTAGTTCTGCTAGACCACGACTAAATATCTGCTGAAGTCATTCCAGTTGTAAATTTTCAGGAAATAATAGTAATCTCTTAATCTGTAAATGGGCATTTTCTATGAGACCGTTAAACAAGAGGCCCAAGGGGCCTGTATCGCTCACCGGCATTTCAACCGGAAAGGCCATCAACAATAAGTAGAACCATACAGAGTTGAGCAGAATTATAACAAGAAAACAGAAGCCATGTTTCTTTATGTATCAACTACTTTTGAACAAAACTTAACAGCCCTTAGTCCCTTATCATATCTCGCAAATTTCGGCCCAATCCGTCCAACGATTCTGGATACGAAGTTGTTTTCACGAAAACTAGGTCATCCAAGATGGCCACCAAGCCAATGGACTAATCAGGTTCACTTGAACAAATCGGTTCTCCTCCTGCATTAGATGACGTTTCATGAGTTTTGAATCAACCCTTGAACAAATTTGAATGGCCCTTGGTCCCTAAACATATTTACCAAATTTCAGCGCTTCAACGGTTCGGGAGAAGTCGTTTTCGCGAAAACTAAGTCATCCAAGATGGCCGCAAAGCAAATAGGCCAATCAGGTTGCCTTGAATAAACTTGGGTCTAACGTTGCCATAGATGATGTGTTATGAGTTTTGAATTAATTCCTCCAGCGGTTTCGGAGATTTTTTAAAGTGGTTCTAAAAATCGGCCATCTTGGACTTTGACCGATCCGCTTCGTTTGAACAAAATTAGATCTCTATGCCCTATGGATGTTTCCTGCCAAATATAATTGAAATCGGCCCCGTGGTTCTTGAGAAGAAGTCGTTTAAAGAATTCCCCATTTCTTTACTGTAATGCCCATTGCTTTACTATGGGAGCCTATGGCGGGAAAACTAACCAAGATGGTAGCCAAACTATTTATCCGACAATCTCGAAAGTGGCATATTTGAACTCGGCACCCTGATAAGCATATATAGAGCAATTTTCACCATTAAAATACATCAAATACAAAAAACCCATTATGACCAACAAATGCTAAATTTTGATTGGTTGATGCCGGCCATGTTTTTTAACATATGAAATTCCTTTGAACAAATTTGAATGGCCCTTGGTCCCTAAGCATATTTAATAAATTTCAGCTCTATCCCTTCAGCAGTTCGGGAGAAGTCGTTTTCGGGAAAACCACGTCATCCAAGATGGCCACCAAGCAAATAGGCCAATATGATTGGCTTGAATAAACTTGGGGCTAACGTTTCCATAGATGATGTGTTATGAGTATTGAATCAATTCCTCTTGCGGTTTCGGATAAGATTTTTTAGTGTCTAATAATCGGCCATTTTGGCTGGTGGCCATCTTGGATTTTGACCGATCCACTTCGTTTGAACAAACTTAAATCTGTATGCCCTATGAATGCTTCCTCCCAAATATACTTTGAAATCGGCCCAGTGGTTCTTGAGAAGAAGTCATTTAAAGAATTCCCCATTACTTTACTATGGGCCCATTGCTTTACTATGGTGGGAAAACAAACCAAGATGGCAGAAAAACTGTTTATTCAACAGTCTTGAAAGTGGGATATTTGAACTGGCCACACTGATAAGCATATATAAAGCAATTTTCGCCATCAAAATACATCAAATACAAAAAAGTCAATATGACCAAGAAACTCTAAATTTTGATCGGTTGATGGCGGCTATATTTTTTAACGAACAAACTTCCCTTGAACAACCTTGAAAGGCGCTTGGTCCCTAAGCATATTTACAAAATTTCAGCTCTATCCCTTCAGCGGTTCGGGAGAAGTCGTTTTCGCAAAAACTAGGTCATCCAAGATGGTCGCCAAGCAAATCATGGGTTTAATGCCAAAATTAAGAAGACTGTATTGCAACATCGCCAGTTTTTTTGGGGTTTTTTAACAACCAATCAGGCTGCCTTGAATAAACTTGGGTCTACCGTTGCCACAGATGATGTGTTATGAGTTTTGAATCAATTCCTTTAGTGGTTTTGGAGATTTTTTAAAGTGTTTCTAAATATCAGTCATTTTGGCCGGCGGCCATCTTGGATTTTGACCGATCTGCTTCATTTGAACAAACTTAGATCTCTATGCCCTATGAATGCTTCCTCCAAAATATAATTGAAATCGACCCAGTGGTTCTTGAGAAGAAGTTGTTTAAAGAAAAAGTTGAAAGACGACGGATGGTTGCCATGGCATAAGCTCACGTGGCCTTTCAGGCCAGGTGAGCTAATAATTAAGACAAATACACACATGTTAATAGGTGAGTTCTGTTTATTTAATCTAAGACTTAGTTGCTCTGGCCATCTCTTCTGAGAAAAAAATCTCCCGCCTGATATTATTGGTCAATTATTTTTATGGAAAATAACTGAACAATGAAATTGCGCACAGCATCTCAGAAGAGAAGAGCAGATGAATGGGCCGGGGCCTCTGTTCCGTTTACAAATTATATTAAGTTCTTGATGAATCTATACATCTTTCTGGGCTAAAATGCATAACAATTTTAATAATTAATAGCAATATAAAGACAACAATGGTAGACATTAAGTATCATTTTATATACACTCGCTTCTTCTGAATAAACAAACTGTCGTTGAAAGCTTAGAGATGACCTTTCCCTATTAAATAACTGAACATTATAACTAAAACCACTCGTCAAACAAATAGATTTTGTCTCAATCGACGAGTAATATGAAGTGGTGTTAATTTTTAAAACGGTGCTACTGAAAGCTGTTGATAATTTAACAGCATGCGCTATGAATACAATTAAGTTAATTAACCTCGTAACCATAAAAAATTGTTCAAGAACATTTTTAATTTTCTTAATAGAAAATGTCCATTTGCAGACCACAAGGAGTGTTTTTGAACATTTACCACTTGAATGACTGGCCGAGTTATCAAGTCAGAACTTTCCAGTGATTTAAAATTTTCAAAACTGTTCTCTTGGTCTGCAAATGGATATTTCTTAAGTCTACTGCAGAAGCCGTCTTTGGCCGGCACAAGTATTAAAGGGTTAAGGCAATCATTTTTGACTGAGAATTTATAGTACAATGCGATTACAGACAGTACATCAGCTAATGTTCCTGTCATAGTACAATGTGATTACAGACAGTAGATCAGCTAATGTTCCTGTCATAGTACAATGCGATTACAGACAGTAGATCAGCTAATGTTCCTGTCATAGTACAATGTGATTACAGACAGTAGATCAGCTAATGTTCCTGTCATAGTACAATGCAATTACAGACAGTAGATCAGCCAATGTTCCAGTCATAGTACAATGCAATTACAGACAGTAGATCAGCTAATGTTCCTGTCATAGTACAATGCAATTACAGACAGCAGATCAGCTAATGTTCCTGTCATAGTACAATGCGATTACAGACAGTAGATCAGCCAATGTTCCAGTCATAGTACAATGCGTTTAGAGAGAGTAGTTCAGCTAATGTTCCAGTCATAGTACAATGCAATTACAGACAGTAGATCAGCCAATGTTCCAGTCATAGTACAATGCAATTACAGACAGTAGATCAGCTAATGTTCCAGTCATTGTACAATGCGATTACAAACAGTAGTTCAGCTAATGTTCCAGTCATAGTACAATGCATTTAGAGAGAGTAGTTCAGCTAATGTTCCTGTCATAGTACAATGCAATTACAGAGAGTAATTCAGCTAATGTTCCTGTCATAGTACGATGCGATTACAGACAGTAATTCAGCTAATGTTCCTGTCATAGTACAATGCAATTACAGACAGTAATTCAGCTAATGTTCCAGTCATAGTACAATGCAATTACAGACAGTAATTCAGCTAATGTTCCTGTCATAGTACAATGCAATTACAGACAGTAATTTAGCTAATGTTCCTGTCATAGTACAATGCAATTACAGACAGTAATTCAGCTAATGTTCCTGTCATAATACAATGCGACATGCAGTTATCCTCAGCATGCACATGTAGTTGCATAGAAATGAAAACATTTCACTAATTACTAAGCAGGGCTATGTTGTAGAAAGTCCGCTCATACACAATGAAGTAACACTGGCATGGCTGAATTCACAAGTATTATTAGCCCTTTAACACAGATATCAACCAAAAATGGCTTCTGCAGTTGTCTTGAGAAATGTCCATTTGCAGACCAAGAGACTATTTTTGAAATTTTACTACTGGAATGACTGGCTCGGTTAATGAGCCAGCCATTCCAGTGGTAAATTAAAAAAAATAGTCTTCTCTTTGTCTGCAAATGTTCATTTGCTGAGAAAATTTATATTTCCTTGGACAAATTTGTGGGTTAAAGCGTCAAATCACCCTTTATTGGCTTTGACAGTATGTAATTATGAGATGTTTGTTAGCCTTGATATTATGAGATAATGTTTGTTGGCCTTGATAGACGTGATATAGTCAACAGTAATGCAATGGCCATGCTCAAATAATGCTAAATGGTAAAATATATTAACACAAAACACACTGCTGAATTTGTTTAATTCTTTGGCAGGTCTCTTGAGCTGATATTCATTTTAAGAATGTTGTTGGGGTTTATGACAGCTTCCAATACCACCACTTTCAAATAGACAGCAGCTCCTCAGACCAAGTATTGATATATTCACAAAGAATTGACAAAGTTAAATCAGCAGTAAATCAGCTAAAACACATAACGTAATAATACTGAGAGGCACATACATGCATAATGATTCTATATAGCAATACTAAAGGCCTAAGGCTGCGCATATCAATCCTTAAGGTCATTTTGCAAAACCCCTAATAATTGTCTGTCTGCCTGCTGAATTTCTACAGACCACATTTTTTTCAGGGAGTAACTCTGGACACGTTGGATATTCTGAAAACAATTTGACTGAAAGTTGTTGGTGGCTAAGCCACCCACAATGGTCAGTCAAATTGTTTTCAAAATATTAAACAGCTCCAGAGTTATTGGCTTTGAAACTATTGTCTGGTTGCTTGCAGCAGTCAGTCAGTTAATATTCTACCTAATTCTCGGATGCTAGGAGGTCATCGGATCACTAAGACTAGCCATCCTCAACTTCGTGTAGGGATCGACAAAAATTAAATACTCTAAGATAAATCTATCTACTTAATAAGATTTCAAAGTATAATTTACTAAAACATTTCAAATTATTAGGTTTGTGCTAGCATTAATCCATCAACGGTCAAAATTTGGCAGGAAAATAGATCTTTGCTATTTGAGTGTCTATTTGCAAATCAAGACAATTTAAAATCGATAACCGAGACAGTCATTCCTGTGGTAAAATTTCAAAAATAGCCTACCTACTCTTAGCCTTCAAATGAACCTTTCTAAAGAGCAGTTGAAAGATTAGTTTTAGCCAGCTTACCACATTAACCCTTAGAACTCTGTCAAAATTTTGAATTTTCAAATTAAATTAAGATGAACTCGCGTTCATTTTTCTACAAATTTGGTGGAAGATGGTGCTGTTGTAGACAGCAACAGCGGCCACTAAAATTGTTGAAAAATGTACACCAGTTTCTCTTCTATTGACACAGTAAAAGATAGAATATTGACATCAGTGTGGCATGGGTTAAGGCGTTAATCCTCGGTATGATATTAAGGGAGATAACTCCTAGTCATAGTGCTAGAAATTAACACTAGCCAGGCGGTAATATAAATATTCTATCGCTAGAGAGCTTAACCCTTTAACACTCATATCAGCCAAAAATGGATTGTACAGTGGTCTTGAGAAATGCCCATTTGTAGACCAAAAGAAGACTTTTGAAAATTTAACACTGGAATGATTCCAGTGGAAAATTTTCAAAAATTCTCTTCTCTTGGTCTGCAAACGGACATTTTCTGAGAAAATTAAGATTTTCTTGAATAAATTCAAGGGTTAATTTTAAAGAGTTAACTTGACCATGTTGCAGGTGGACAAGCAACAATATTTATCTTATGCTGTACAATACATTAACACAGTGCTACTGGTCATAGGGGATATTAAAGGGTTAATAAGCATTACACCCAAGACAAAAAGATACTTTGGTATTTATGATTAAAATAACATGATTGGCCGCATTATCCCTTTAATGTTTAAGCTGCCCAAAAATGACTTCTACAGTAGTCATGATAAATATCCATTTGCAGACCAAGAGAAGAGTATATTTTCAGATTTATCACTGAAATGACTGGTTCGATAACCAAGTTTGTCATTCCACTGATAAATCTTCAAAAAATACTCTTCAGTTGGTCTGCAAATTGACATTTTCTGCAAGAAAATTGAAGGGTTTTTTTTAGGTTAAAGGGTTAATAGAATATTTAGCAACATTAATGCTTTAACACTCAAATCATCCCAAAATGACCAAGAGACTACTTTTGAAAATTTACAACTGGAATGACTGGCTCGATAACCGAGCCAGTCATTCCAGTAGTAAATGTTCAAAAATAGTCTTTGCTTGGTCTGCAAATTGACATTTTCTATGAAAAAATTGAAAATTTCTTCAAGAAATTTAAGGATTAAAGGGTTAAAATTGACTGAGAGAGCTATGTAATACTAGCATAATAACAGTCACAACCATTAACTATCTACTGTTAAAGATCGATGAACACATCGTACAAATAATGAAAATAATATTGGATTAATAATTGACAAATTAGGATATGGATCATATCTCTATACTTACTCTTAACTCAACATTGAACACGATTTCCAAATACAGAAGAATTATAATATTAACAGCAGAGTATATGGGAATGTAAATTTTAATGTAAATATATATTCATGATATTACATACTGAAGACATGCGAGTTAGGAGAGATGTGAATTTCACGTAATTAATTATATCATAATGGAGATGTTAGCCAGGTTTTAGATACATGTACGTGTTATGACCATTAGATATCAATGCGTTTTCATTTCAGTTAATCACTAATTATGAACACAAGTTAGCGTACATATGTGTAAATCTTTAGAATCATTCATCCTTCATCCGACAATAACTGAGACAAGGGAGGTAAGTAATCATTTGTATTTAATGTCCATGCAAAGCATATTTGATTATTATAAACCACTGGTATGAATGAATATATCGTTCCATCAATTGAGTCAGGCATATCACTGGTACATTTTCAAAATTCTCTATACCTAAATATGGAATTTTTCTACAATACAATTTCTTAGGCAATTTGTTTAACAATAGAGCACTGCAATTTCAGATTTTCAATTCTTTTTAATAAAATCGTTGCTGTACCTTCTTGGAAACATTGTTTCTGTATGCTGTTGCTGTCTATGACAACATCCTTCAGCAACAGTTTCCAAAATGTACACATGCATCTCTTCTAGTGATTGTACTGATTAACGTTTTGACATTAGTCTTCAATCGCTAAACACTGTCAAGCCGATAGCATTAGTTCACAGGTGCTAAGTCAGTGGACAATGTTTCACATAGATTGTGGGATCATTGGAATTCACAGGCAAAAAATACCCGTTGCAATGATCTTGTTGTTTTGCCACTGCAATGACTGAGTACAATTTATATAAAGTCATAGAAGGGTTAAAAATGTTTCTCAAATGTAAACATAATCCTTTAGAGAGGATGGTCAGAGTTAAAATATCTGCGGAGTGAATGTCCATGCAAGGATAAGGTTACTTTTGAAAATTTACGGTCTCAGTTATCAAGACAGTGATTTCAGCGGATAATTCATTAAAGGTATATCTTCTCTTCGCCTGTAGATAGACATTAATCAAGGCCACAGTAGAAAACATTTGTGACACCTTGCCCATTAATATTTCTACTATTTCTTCACTAAGGGGAGAAAGTAAATTTGAACTTTAAGAAATAAATTGTTAATAAATCAGGCTCAGATTGCTACTAACTCAAAACTGTTATGACTGATTTTGTGGGCGGAAATGAGAAAATAAAATGAGACCATTTTTCTCATAACAGATACCACCACAGTTTCAGGCCTATTGCACTACTGCACATGCATATATTCCTCCCTAAGATAAGTCGGCCATATCCAAAGCATGATAATTCACTAGTAAGCAAGATATTACAGAATTATAGGCAAGATGTTACAGAATTATAGCACCCTATCACCTAATTTTATTGATATATAAAATTTATGCAAACCAGCTTATTATATATTGCTATTTAAAATATTCACTATAATGATAAGAAGTCTAGAAAAGATAGATTATTCCTCATGTATATACTAAACATAGAGTATATGTAAATGTCTTCTAAATAACAGTATATATGTATAATATAGTATAGGCAAACAAACACTAGAGTAAATCAGATATAATGGACTGACTGTGTATATATATATCTCTATCAGTAATGAACCTGTAATGGTTAAGCCTGGGCCTGGTAATGTAAGTTTATTTTCTTATTAACCATTTAACCCTATTATCAGCCAAAAACGGCTTCTGCAGTAGTCTTGAGAAATGTCCATTTGCAGACCAGAAGCCTGTTTTTGAAAACTTACCACTGGAATGACTGGCCCGACAGCCGAGTCAGACATTCGTGTTAAATTTTCAAAAATGTTGTATGAAATTTTTTAGATTTTCTTGCATACAATAACTTTTTGGAAGAGTTACCACTGAAATGGTTCGAATATCTAGAACCAGTCACTCCAGTAGCAAATTTGTAAAAATATCCCTCTATCCCTCTTTTTGTCTACAGATGATCACGAGCACAGCCGAAGCCATTTTTGGCTGATGACCATTGATAGGGTTACGTGCACGTGATTATAGTTACCATTAGCATAACTCAGCACTGGTTTCTAACAATTATATTGACCGATTTTCAGACTAAATAATTGACTAATGAAATTGAAACACATATTTTTCTCAATCATGTTACAAAAGAGTAAAAGATCACGATGTCTATGCATGATTAGAACAAAAAGTAGAGCTGTTATAGAAGTTATAATTGTAAAAATCATATAAGTGGATAAAGATAATACCTTTGTCACTCTTGATTAAATAAGTAAATATATAAACCATACTTCATATATACAGTAATGCTAAATACAATTTTTAATATCTACATTATATACGATAATTATAGCTATCCCAGGATCTGAGAAGAAGAAAGGTGTAACAGCATAAAGTTAGTGATCTGAAGGTGTATAGTTAATTGTGTCTAGTCAGTAATGAATTTTCACGCACCTTGAGACACATTCACTTCACCTGTGTAGTGGATAGGTCTCATGGTGTGTGAATAATTGAAGAATCCAGTTTCTCAGTCAATTATAAGGATGTCAATCATGTCATAATCAACTACGTCACATGTAGGCTGATGTCATAATCAATTACGTCATGAATGACATGATTTAGTTCGTCTTAAACTCTTAATAGTCAGTGAAGTTGTATGTTTTTACTATTTAATAAACATCTGTTGCATATTTTGAAACTAATTTAACTGGGCGCTGTTGCTGCTATAGGCAGCAAAAGCACAGTCAAATTACTTTCAAAATATTCAACAGCTTACCTGCATAGTTTTCTGGAAATTGAGATTCAGGGAATGTAGGGATAGATTGATCACAACACAGGTGAAGTGTGGGTGGAGCTTAGCTAGAGATGAGGAGGGCATAGCTATAACTGGATTTATCCATTAATTTCACAATTCTGTAATAGCACAAAATTAGAAATATGGTGAGTGGATGGCCTTATGTTGTGTGAATATTGTATCAATCTGAAGGTGAATTAAATGCTACAAAATTGCAATCAATAAAGTTACCATATACATTATTAATTGAAAAATACCAATTATTTCATAAAGACCAATGGATTATTTGTTTTTATCCAAACTACACAGATACTCATCAAGAAGTGTAGGTGTGATCGCACCATTACTTTCTGAGCCTATCACACATAACAACATATACCAGAATAGAAAACTACTTCATGCATTACATAGTGATGGCCATAAAAACAACTATATCAATCAAAACACTACACAAACATGCATGCAACGAGTAATGAGAGGAATTTCATAAGCGCAAGAGTTTAAGGAAATCTGTACATGTACTTCACAAAAAATGCCATGTAACGGACTAACAATGTCTGACATGCATGTGAAATAGATGCGCCAGTCAAGAATTTAAAAACATTCTTCAAAATCCATGAATGTTGTTAATCTAAAAAAAAGATTTAATGAGTTAGACTTAGGTTCCAAGAAAATGTCATTAAAATGACACAACACTATTATAAGCTCCAGCTCTATGTACAATGAAACTCTTGAAGGAAGTGCAATAAAGCTTATTTTTAACTGTGTAATGGTGAAGCCAGCCAAAATTGGCCATTGCCGAAGTCTTGAAGAAAGACCATTCCTAGGCCAAGAGAGAATGTTACCACTGGGATGACTCTCTCAATAACTGAGCCAGGAATTCAACTGTTATTGCCTGTGTTAATGTTTCAAGTCTTCTCTTGGCCTGCAAATGTAGAAGCAAATTTTTTTCATTTTCTGGACAAATTTCAATCAGGTAAGAAGTAAGGACCAAGAGTCAAACAAATATTACAGCTAATCAAAATGAAAACCAACAGAGATAGAATTACATAATTTAGCCTTTTCTGTTGATAAATCAAAATTTATCAATACTGGCCTAATTTTTTTATTAATTAATATATATATATATATATATATATATATATATATATATATATATATATATATATATATATAAGTAAATTTCTTATATGATCTACCAGTATATACGATCTGATTGATTATCCTGAAAACATGTTCACCGCACCAACCAGTTTTTGAAATGCTCAAGTTTAAATTATCTCTCCTTGAATTTCTCTTCCTTGGAATGAATTCAGGATTTAAAGGGTGAATCACTCGTAAACATCTGTGCAGAGACATAAAGTATTGATTGCATGAGGGCGTGATGTGGCTATTTAAAGGTCAAACACTAGGTTACTGATATGTATTATTATAAGTATATATATATATAAGAAAGTAATACACCTTTCCAGTTTTAGCTATGCCCCGCCCATCGCAAGCTAAGCTCCACCCACACTTTGGTTGTGTTGGGATCCATCGATCCCTTAAACTCATTGACTATTAATTTCCAGAAAATTATACAGGTAGGCTGTTGAATATTTTGAAGCTAATTTGACTGGGTATTGTTGCTGCCTATAGCAGCAACAGCGCCTAGTCAAATTAGTTTCAAAATATTCCACAGGACATGCAGGATGTTTATTAAATAGTAGACATGCAATTCGTAGAACAATGCTTAGTCTGTCACCAATTGTGTTCATGACACACTTATCTACGTCATTGATTATGACGTTATCCTACACGTCATGTAGTTGATGTCATATGATGGATGGATAAACTGGAAAGGTCCATTGAATAATATTGTGTGTTAATATACAACAAACATGAATCATGACAGGCAGTGATTCAAATAACATTCAACAGATTCAATCACATGTATAATTCTAGTGATATTATATATTCGTTCAGAAAAGTGAAGTACATAGTATACACATACTAACATGCTAGAAAAATAA
>JAVVLW010002007.1:0-79000 GCA_034401795.1 Chaetoderma sp. LZ-2023a
CTAGTAACACAGTAAAACCAGAAGGGTGTCTGATAAAACCTACAAACAGTTGGTCTCGAAAATAATGAGTATGTATATGATAAGCTTTAAAAACTCACACACTTGTATATTAAATTATCTTGTCATTTACAGGCTAGTTTTGTTCACGCACATTTCTATCGAGCCAAAATCGCCATTGAAGCAATCGTGTTCTCAAACATGCCTGGAAACATAAAATCTAGAAAAATCTGCCGCATTGGTTTTTCATAACTGTTGCTGTTTTTGCGTGATTCTAACTACACACACACCCTCCAGGCCTAAACCATGTAGCCTACGTAGCCGCAGCAAAAATGTCAGAATTAAAGAAAATGCCTTGAGATCTCACACAATTTTTGTTTTAGACAGATAAGATCTAGCTGACGTGTGTCTGTTTTATGTATGCACATGTAATTAATTCAGCTATAAAAACTGTCATTCCGCTAGCGCACATTAGACTCTATGGTCAGTTGTTTATTTAGGGTTATAATCAATCAACATATAACTTTCTATTATTTTTATTGGCATAAGACCTGAAAAAGCTATTCTTATCTTTGCCTGAGATCTCGGGAAAATGCAACCAAACTGTACTTATTTCCTGCTGAAGTTGAACGAAGCTGCATGTATTCAATGTTACGGTATAATAGCTTGTTCCACTATTACGTCATTATTGATGCTGAAGAACTCAAAATCAAAGGAGGTAAGTTATCACGTAATTTCGTGTATTCGATCATATGCCGACTTCGCGGCTTAATATTATCTATTTGGTGAATGTTACACATACAGCTGGTTTGTTATTAATTAGTATACAAGAATGCCTTAAATAATTGCAAAATTGTACATAAAAGGGATTTCTCCAAATATGACCTTTAAAAACAATTTGACTGCAAGAATGTGATGTGTTAAACTGCTGCAATTTCTAACTTTAATATTTTCAAAATATTGTGCAACTCTCATCAGACATGTCAGAGTACTTTCCTGAAATTTAGAGTTAAAAGGTTCGGAGATCAGCAGACTAGACTCAATAGATAAACAGAAAATAAAGGACACCATGGGGACCACAGAGAACTGCCCTTTATGTCATTTAGAAATTAAACCTTTCAATGAGATGTCTGAAGAATTTGGTTCACTATTTTGAGTAATTTGACTGAAAGCTGAAAAACTGTCTACGGCACCTTTGATTTCCAGGAAAGTAATTTTCAACTTTCAATAGTTTTCTTGACAGTTGTAAATTCCGTATTTACATTTACTTGTATGCAAAATGAGATTTATAAATAAAACAAGCATTCTGTAGCTTTGCAATAAATGTCCCCTACCTGGTGATATAAATCTTTAGAGATTGACAATCAAAAACCCCATTAAAATTTGACAGAAGCAGCTGAAACTCGAACTTGATCTGTAACTTCTCACAACAAAGGAATATACTAAGTTTCAGCTATATATGTTGAAGGAGAACGAAAAAGTCTTGAAAGCTGATCAATATGTTCGTCTTTCATAAGTCTTAAAGGGGACCTAACTCCATCAAAAATTAATGCAAATGCCTCAAATTCGAATTTGCTCTGTAATTTCTCATAACAAAGCAATGTACCAATTCTCAGTTGAATATTTTGAAGAGCTACAAAAAAAATGTGGAAGACTAATACTTTTTGTATTTCATAAGTCGAAAGGGGGCATAACTTCATGGAAAATTGATGAAAATGTTTGAAACTTGAACTTGCTCGGTGACTCCTTATACTAAATTTTAACTAATAAGCAACCTACCCATTTTCAGTTGAATCCCTTGAAGGAGGGCGAAAAAGTGTGGAAAACAAGATATTTTTCATATTTCATAAGTCGAAAGGGGATGTGTAACTCTATCAAAAATTCCTCAAACTCGAACTTGGTTTGTAATTTCTCATAACAAAGCAACGTACCAATTCTAAGTTGAATATCTTGAAAGACTACGAAAAAAAGTGTGGATAGCTAATATTTTTCGTATTTCATAAGTCGAAAGGGGGCATAAATCCATGAAAAATTTAGGAAAATGTCTGAAATTCGAACTTGCTCTGTAACTCCTTATACTAAGGCGATGTACCGATTTTCCCTTAAATATCTTGGAGTGTGGAAAAGTGTGGAAAGCTGATATGTTTCGTATTTCTTAAGTCGAAAGGGGGCATAACTCAGTCAAAAATTGATGCATACACCTGAAACTCGAACTTGGTCTGTAACTTCTCACAACAAAGCAATGTAACAAATTCTCAGTTGAATACCTTGAAGGACTGTGAAAAAAGTGTGGAAAACCAACTGCGACAGACTGCAGGAAATGTCAATTTCCCTTTCTCCGAGATCTAACAATACTCACCATTCTGTTACTTCTGATATACAGCTGGCCCTGACAGCGGCTCTAGGATTATAGACTTAGAAAGCTTTACCGACTCCTGGGAACCGGGTACCCGGCTCCCCACTGCCGAGTACCCGTTTACCATAGAGCTCATATTGTTTGCATAGCCACCAAACAAGAGAAAACTATGGCTTGCCTCCGTGGGGCTGGGAGGCTGGGTCCGTAACAGAATGGTGAGTATTGTTAGATCTCGGAGAAAGGGAAATTGACATTTCCTGCATTCTCCTTCGATCAATACTCACCATTCTGTTACTTCTGATATACACCAGATTTGATCAGTAACCTGGTGGGAAGGGGCAAGCCATACATGCTAATTTTGCCCCTTGGAGAAAGATTTTAGACTTCAAACTTGACTAACGGAGACCTAAAAGGACCGTCAAGTTCACGGAACCGAATCACATTCGCGTCACAGCTCCCCCCCCCCCTTTTTCCTCCTAAGAAAAGGGAGAGAACTAACGAACATGTATCTCGCCTGAAACACCAATATGCCAAGAGGGTTAACTACTCCCTGCATATCGCTTGTATTAGCCTGGGAATGAGCATGAATATATAAGATGAATGAACATGATACATATACATAATACAAAAAACTCTCACTTGTTGAATTACCTTATGATAACAGGACTTCAGACGTACCGCCTACAACCATTCACCGGTTCGGCCATCAGTGACACAATCTGGTTGACATCCTCTCGCTTGACCATGCCTGCTTTAGGTTCTTTTCTTACCAAAGTGAAAAAAGGGGAAAAGCAGTGTGGTCACTAACTATCGTTTCAAAACAGCTAAAGCGAGTGGATTGGCTGAGTCTGACACATCCCTCATATAGTAATCCGTAAATGAGGACTCACAGTGCCATTGTGCAACGGCCATGATGTCCTCTAACGGAACACCATTGTAAAGGGCGGTCGAGGCGGCTATTCCTCTAACATCGTGTGCCCTTATGCCCTGCACCTGGTGCCCAGTCGCCATCTCATGAGTAGTCTGAATGCATTCGACCACCCAACGAGAGATAGTATCCATGGATGCGGCGCCATAAGGCTTTTTATGGCAGATCCACAGATGTCTATCATTCGACCGTAACGAGTCAGTCCGTTTCTTGTACTTAGTCAAAGCACGGACCGGGCACCAGACACTGGCATCACGATCAAACCTGGTTAACTTCGGTATAATGATCGGTTTGCCGGGATATCTCAAAGATTGGTTCTTTGACATAAATTCTGCTCTTGGCAGAAGACGCAGACCTTCTCCAGAAACAATAAATCGGTTCCTCTCTGCCGAAAGCGCATGGATCTCACTGCGCCTTCTAGCTGAGGAAGCTGCCAATAGAAAGACCGCCTTTAGAGTCAAATGCTTTAGACTAGCCGAACGCAACGGTTCGAATGGGTGCTTGGCCAGTACATTAAGCACTAAAGATAGACTCCAGGCTGGAATGACTACCGGTTGTCTCGGGCGGAGATTGCTCATTCCCTTCAACATCACGTTTAACTGGGCCACCTCTGGACTATCCCTGTTGGCTAGACAAGGGATAACTGATGCCAAAGCTGACTTGTATCCAGCAATTGTGACGGGAGCTAGTCCTGTACAGAACAGCTCACAGAGAAAGTCTGCTATTTGCTGAATAGTGGATTGAAAGGTATCAATACCCTTTTCTTCACACCAGTCTGCAAATCTGTTAACCTTGTTGTTATATGACTTGAAGGCTGACCTCCTTCTCGCAGCCGCGATGAAATCAGCAGCCTGTCGAGAAAAGCCTTCCGACGTGGAACGTTGTTTGACAACATCCACGCAGTCAATTTGAACATTTCGGGACGCTCGTGTAGGAAGCGTCCCTTGGCCTGGGAGATTATGTTCGGAATCTCGGGCAACTGCACAGGATTTTCCACCAGCAGATCCAGAAGATCCGTGAACCACGCCCTGCTCGGCCAATACGGCGCTATTAGCAGGACCAGACACGGCTCCTCCCTGACCTTCACCAATACCTTCGGAAGAAGAATGGTGGGTGGATACGCGTAAGCGTGCATCCCTCTCCAGCTTATCGCCAGAGCGTCTGTATCGACGGCATTTGGATCTGGAATCGGCGAGACATATGTCATGATTTGAGCATTTTCCTTTGTGGCGAACAAGTCCACGTTGGGTTTGCCCCAATACTCGAAGATCCGTCGCAGAACTGGAGGGTTGAGGGACCATTCTGTTGGCAGGATTCTCTGTCTGCGAGACAAAGCATCCGCCAGAATGTTCAATCGGCCAGGAATATGAGCTGCTTTCAAAACAACCGAGTAATTCCTGCACCATTGAATCAAGTGCCACACCCTGATGCACAGGGTGGGCGACCTGGTCCCTCCTTGGCGATTTATATATGATACTACTGTCGAATTGTCCGACCGTATCAATATCACCTTGCCCCTGATCATCGGAAGGAACTCTTCCAACGCCAGTTCCACTGCCATCATTTCCAACAGATTGATATGCAGCTGACTCTCCGGGAGAGTCCATGTGCCCGAGACCTGGTGTTCTCCCAGGCAGGCACCCCACCCTTCCAGCGATGCATCCGTGTAAACGGACAGCTGGGGGTGGGGTAGGTGCAGCGAAACCCCTATTAGGAGATTCTGACGCTGTTTCCACCATAGAAGATGCGATATTATCGGCTCCAAAACTGGCACCAGTTTTGACAGGGGTTCTGTTCTCTGTTTCCACAGAGACATCAGATACAACTGGATAGGTCTTCGCATTAGAGCAGCGTACGGGATAACCTGCTCCATGGAGACCATCATGCCCAGCATCTGAAGGAACCGCCTCGCCTGAATGTGGTTTCCCACTCGAAAACTCCCGAGGATGGCTAACAGAGACACCACTCTGGGCTCTGACGGGTACACCCTGCCCTCCTCGAGGTCGAATCGCATCCCCAAATAAACGAAATGTTGAGTGGGCGTCAACTCGGATTTCTCCTCGTTGACTATCCAGCCTAGATCTGAAAGTAACCTCAGAGTCAGAGCAGTATCCACGTTCAACCTGGCTGCCGAGTCTGCCTTGAGCAGCCAGTCGTCTATGTAGGTGTGTAGCGCCACGTTCTCTTTTCTGAGAAACGCTGTCACCGCAAGGACCACTCTTGTGAAAACCCTCGGAGCTGTCGACAGGCCAAACGGGAGAACTGTAAACTCCCATACTTGATTCTGAAACGCAAATCTCAGAAACCTGTGCCAACTCCGATTCATCGGAATGTGGAAATATGCATCTTTCAGATCGATCGATACACACCACATTCCTTTCCTCAATCCCGCCATTACCGACCTCAGTGTTTCCATCTGGAACCGAGGCGTATGGATAAACCATTTAATGGCCTGAGATTGAGTATGGGTCTCCATCCCCCCGTGCTCTTGGGGACAAGGAACATGTTTGAATAGAAGCCTGGAGTGTTCCGGTTTGCTGGTTTTATTGCTCCCTTCAGAAGCAAACCCGACACTTCCTTTTGAACGGCTTCTAACTTGTCTGGCTCCCTTGGTACGGGTGTCCAGACAGGTGCCAAAGACAGATTTTGTGGCGGAAAGTCCCACCACTCCGGCATGTAACCCTGGGATAACCATCCCAGGACCAGACTGTCTGACGTCACACCTCGCCAAGCCTCGACGAAACGCATGAGCCTTCCACCCACCATAGACGCCTCGACGTCTAACGGGGTTGTCCGGCTCGCAGTCCACCCCCCCCCCCCTTTCTTAACGAGAGAGAGTGAGAACCATTTCGCTCTAGGCACGACGGGTATAACTGGCACCGCTGTTCCTGTCGCACAGGTGCGGTCCAGGCGGATATGAAGGGAGCTTGCGTACCCTCAGGTACGCTTCGGCCCCTTCTGTCCGCCCTTTGAGGCCTTACCCTTACCACCTCTAGGGCGGTCCGGAGCAACATTGGGGAGGGTAGGCGCCTCTACAGCCTTCCTGGGTTTCTTCGCCGGCGGCGGCTCCGAGAACCCAGCCGAAACAGACGTCGCAATAGGCCTGGCTTTCGCCTTGCCCTTATGCTTTTTCTGCTTCTTTGAAGGCTGTCCTGTTAGCGGCTTGCCCACAGCCCCTAGTGCGTGCGCTTGCCGCACTAGCTCTAGCTGTAGATTTACCGCTAACCGATTCTGCGCAATACTGGCGGTGTCCTCTAAGATGGCCCGCGCTTGGCCACCAAAGATGCTAGGCCCTGTCAGGGGCGTCCCAAGAAGACGTTCCTTGACTGCCGTAGCCGGACGCATATGGTCAATGACCATTTGCCTCCTGGACTTCGTCACACGCGCTTGCACCCTTGCCAATGCGTCCATTGACAGCACCAAGCCGTCATTAACGCACGATAGCGCCACAGGTGGCACAGGGTGGCCTGCCCCCGCTTCAGCCCACACCGACTGAAGTAGACGATAGGAGTGATTGACAGCGCTCATCGCTGCCCTCACACCCTCATCGCATAGGGCCAGGACTTCTTCCTGGTGTACCTGGGCCTTATCCACTAGTGCCGGACCGGGACCACCCGACCCGGCACTCTGGACGCCCAGTACCCATCGGTCATCCTCTGTGACCGACGGGACTACACCATACCTGTCGTATTCACCCCGCGGAATACGGCACCTTGCCCGCACCTCCCTGGAGGCCGCAGGGAGCTGACCCTTGGTCATTAGTTGTTTGCTATAAATAGCATCCAACAAATCAATGAACCGTGGATCCAGTCCCACTGACTGGATCCGGGCCGCGGGCAAAATCCCCGTCCTAATCGACGCAACCGACGGACGGGGCGCATCTTCATCGGCCGTGGCCGAAACCACAGACGGGTCAACTCTGGCTAGCCACGCCAGAGCATCAGACCAGTCTAACTCCGAAGAAGATACTCCCGCAAACACGTCACCCGTTGACATGCTTACGGGTCTGCCAGCCATGGCCTCCCGGCCAGGAGCCACGGCTGACACGCCAGGCACTCCGCTACCACATGGTTCCGCCGCCACCCCATGAAACACTCCGGTCCATGGGGTAGGTCCGCACGGAAAACCGTACGGACCCGTAACCGTCGCGGAACCATAGCCGGCCACGGGCGCCAACGGCACCCCATGTCCGGCTGCCGGACCAGGCGAGATAGGTGAGTACCACGCCTGGCCCGGCACACCGGTTCCCCTGACGGCTGGTGACAAACCAAGCCGCGCGGAACCGGTGCACGGTAACGGATTGGCCTCAGCCGCAGGCGGAGCCGCTGACCTGGCTTGCGCCAAACCAGACAAATGGAGGCCGGTTCCGTCCAGGACGGAATCAACCTCCATATTCTCCACCTGCGGCTTCACGGGCCGCAGCAACCTCTCCTCCTCGGCCTCATCGTCTTCAGACTCCGAAGAGCCGTCACTAGACGAATAAACCGTGGAGCCGTCCTGGCGGACGGCTCCCACACCTGACGGACCGGCCACCGCTACTGGACCACCCGGAGGTGGCCGCAGAGAGACAGAACCCGTCTGGCCGAAGCCAGACGGACCCGCCAGGGGGCCGTACGAGACGGCCCCCTCGGTAACCAGTCCAGAATCCTGTCCGAAGACAGGATCCGTACCAGGCATGGGGAGAAACTGCCCCCCAACCTTTGGTAGCAGGGACGACACCAGCATGGGCAGAACGCTATGCAGAAAACCCTGCATAGCCGGACCAAACCACGCCGGCGGTGCCATCTCCGCCACCTCCAGCTGGGGACGTGGAGCACCCCCACCGGCCGAACCGGGCGCTCAACGATTTCCTCTCGGACCGTCTGACCCCGCGTCAGACCCAGCCAAGTCCTTCTGGGCAAGGAACTTAACCATCGTTTCGACGGACCACACTGCACAAACATTACACCTATGATCTATATTACACAGGGCACACCTAAAACAGACATGGTCCTTGAACATTACACGGACAAACTTATGGCAGTCGTCACATGATGGCGGGGCTGGCTTGGCCTATAAAATAAGCACAAACCTACAATAAACAAGCGGAACGAGACACGGATGGAAGGCAGACAATTAATTTTCAAATATTTTGACTCATAAATTAACCGTAACCTCCCGCACCCCACCCCGCCACGTTACAACGATCGCATTGATTATGACGACAAGAACGCGGCGGGCACAACACACCCATAATAGATCCTACAGGATGTGTAACGGCTCCAGGAATCATATCGCATAGCATTCAGGGTATATTTACTAATCAATATAAATTATACTCCTAACGAACGCAGCACGATATGTGAAGAAAACAACAAAATGTATAACAACTGCTGTCCCACACGGTAAAACCGCAGACCACGCATCTACTCAAGAATTTTGAAACCACCGATCATTGCAAACCGATCGTGATCGCACGTAAACTTGATCATTCTAAAGTTTCCGGTACTATTTTTTAGTACGCAGCACCCAGAACAAGATGCGCGAATTAATGAAAAAAATTTTTCTTCACATAAACATCCGAGCGACCGGGTGTGACGTCACCCGCTCGGATTCTACGGAGAACGACGTCAGCCGATATTCGTGTTAGAAATACCGTAGCAAACACCTATTTTCATATCTGCCGATCGCCTGTTGGGGTTTAAAGAAGGCGATCGTCTGGCATATATCGTTGCTAGCACACGTCCCAGATTCTATGGGGTTAGAAATTGGAACATGCGACACAACGAAATTTAGAGACCTAAGTCTTTTAACTATGGATATAAAGAACAATACAACCTGGTTGTCTTGGGCGGTATTCTCCATAGTCCTTAGTTATCCTTTCAGAACACACAAACTATCACTGATTAAAGACTTAGATTCTTTTAAAAAACACTAAAATCCTTAATGCGAAAAGCATGTATTGCACTTGTTGCTATGCAAACAAGAATGAGCTCTATGGTAAACGGGTACTCGGCAGTGGGGAGCCGGGTACCCGGTTCCCAGGAGTCGGTAAAGCTTTCTAAGTCTATAATCCTAGAGCCGCTGTCAGGGCCAGCTGTATATCAGAAGTAACAGAATGGTGAGTATTGATCGAAGGAGAAGGACGCAGTGCAAACCTAGTACTTAGGGGACTAATAAAGGTTTACTTAACCGTTTGAACCTGAAAGAGTAAATATGAAAAGTACATGCATTTTGCCTAATATCCTGTTTAATATTTCGAAAATAATTTCACTGGAAGCAGTTGCTGCATAAGGCAACAACAGAGTAAGGCAGCAAATACTTCCACCTAAATTAATGTAAATAAGCCTTTGAGCTCAAAGAACAAATACAAACAAGAAATGTGGTCGCAATGCAACCAGAAGTGCTTGCCTTCAAAAATAAAAAATATAGGTCTTATTACCAAGAGGCACAAGGGCCTGTAAAGCTAACTTGGACCATTAGGATTTGAACCATCTACGTTACATTTAGAACATCGATAACAGACATGATCCTTGTACGCTACACGCATGAATTTGTGGCACGAACTGCACGAAGGAGGTGCAGGCTTGGCCTAAAAATAAGCACAAGACCACAATAAGCAAGCGGATCAACACAGAACGGAAGGCAGACAAATCATTTTCAAACATTTTACAGTAAATTATAAGTTAACCATCCAGCACCCAGATACCTGAAACGTTACAACTAACATCGTGTAAGCTGGCGATAAGAACGTTAAAGGCCAAACAACCACACATAAATTGATCATGCAGAATGTATAAACGAACCAGGAAATGTGTCCAAGACATTCACGGTAAATTTAAGAATCATTTCCAAAATACTTTAGACGAATGGCGAAATGGACACGAGAAAACCAACAGAATGATTAACCATACTTCTGTAGAATATGGTAGAGCCGCAGTATCACACATCTAATCAAGAATTTTGAAAATAACTGTTCATTGTAGGCTTGCTTTGAAACATTGTGATCGATCATGTAATGAAAATCAAGATTTTAGATTAAATCGCAAGTCCAAATTCCCAAAAATAAAAACTGGGTTTTTAAACATGACGAGTCATGAAAACTGGGACTTGAAATTTCTAGAAAAAGTTGAAATAAATGATTTAAAAAAATAGCACGAAATTAGAATGCAATTTCATGCGACAAATTCTTACCACCCTAAGTCTATGCTTCATGTATACCTTATATCCATCATCGCGGGAGTGAAATTATTAAATTAGAATGTACGATTTACATTTACATTTAAGAGTAATCAATAGAACGCACAGTTCAAAATACAACAATCTGGAATGCTGTGGCTTTATTTTCTTTAATTAGACATGACAACCGAATCAAAAAAGGAAAAATTATTACATCGCCTGAAATTGCTAACTCTAGAAATAAAAAGAATTATGTACACTGATTATTGCCTAACACTCTGCAACTAAGCATATACTTGATATTTCACGACAGACTCAGGATCTGCAGCAAAATAAAGAAAATGATATGCCGATTCAACGGAGTAACTAGCTGGTTTTCTCAATGACCAACTAAACCAAGGTGTTACCTCGCTATTGTTAGCTTGTTTATCATAGCTCTTTGTTTTGTGATTAGTAATTATTCTACACGTACATAGCACGGCGGGATATAAACACAATGAACACAGGTGTGAATCGATTATAATTGTACTCATGTAACTGATAAAATGTGACGGAAAAGTACACTTTATATTTTAAACAAACATGAAATTTTTGACGATTTTCTGATTTTTCCTCAATTAAATCGCACAAGCCTGGTTCATCGTCAACAGGACGGAAATTATACGCAAAACTTGACCAATAATTCATAAGTTTCTGGTACTAACACGCACACATCCACCAAGAAAAAGATGCGTAATTAAAGAAACATTTTTACCACCCAAATAATCTGAGCCAAAAGGGTGTGATGTCACCCGCCCAGACCATCACGATGATTGACCTAAGACGATTTAGTGTTGCAAAGCCATGTATTTCGCAGATAAACAATGCTGAAAAAACATTTCACACTGCCAGATCGCTGCTGGGGGTTAAGGATCATAAACAGCATTTTCCGCTTTCTCATTTGTCCCAGCGAAATGGAACATATGATACACAAGAAAATAGGAGACAAAGTCTCCACTATAACTAGATTACTTCTAGCAAATATGCGAGTATCAGCGGCGGCTTCCATTGTAATCCAGTAAATACGATCGAAGAAAAGGCACAGAATTCACAGAAAAGCACAAGTAAAAACTTTTTTTTTTCACTGAACAAAATGGCGGTCACTTGTTGGCTATGCAAACAAAAGTGGTCGGTTCATGGTTACGCGAACCGGCTAGAGCTTATAAAATCAGAAGATTATCAATAAGTAATATAATGGTAAGAATTGATCGAAGGAGAAACCTAGAATCTTAGTCTAAATTATTTCCTTGAAAGCTTATATACATCTACAACTATTGTCTAAGAATATGTAATATTTGTCATGTGTATGTATGTACACATCTATGTACATTACAATGTCCATAGCTATCTGTTTTGGACACCTTAAAACTGTCTAAGACCTAAAATCTTAGTCTAAATTATTTCCTTGAAGACTATATGTACAACAATTGTCTAAGGGCGCTTTCAATTGGGCTAGTGTTATAAGTTCTAATCCTAGTGTCAGGGTTGGCAATTTCCCGGGAAATACTAGTATTTCCCAGGGAGGTGGGAAATACTCAGATATCAGGTGGAAAGTTTATATATTTAACCTCATGGGTGTTTATCATGCTTAAGAAAACAGTGACAAGCATTAGTAAATATCATCTAGTGACATATGCATAAGTTGCAAACCTATGCATGACGAACATAGCTTTCTAACTCCAAAAGCAACACCACATCAGACAAAACTGAACATCCAATGAATTACCATTATGATTTTATGAGGTATGACTGGATATTTGACAGTAAATCACTGTCTATATTTTTGCATGGAGTTCAGTAGATCTATACAATTATCTAACAATTAATATAAGGCTTTGACTAGTGTCAGAACATACAATGTAAACTTACTTCTGAGGTCTTTACCTATTGCTCAAGTTGGCGAAAAATGGCTTCTGCAGTGGTCTTGATAAAGGTTCATTTGCAGACCAAGAGAAGACTAGTTTTAAAAATGTACCACTGGAATGATTGGCTTGATAACGGAGCCAGTAATTCCTGTAGTAAATTAAAAAAAATAGCCTTCTTGATCTGCAAATAGATATTTTCTATGAGATAATTGAAATTTGCTTCCAATTTGAGTGTTAAAGGGTTGTGACGTCATATTGATTCAATTTATCAATTATGTCACGCCAAAGACCCTGATAACGAATGCTATTGGTCTTTACTGTGTCAGCCCTCAAAATTTCAAATATTTGCGAGACCCATTTCTGGGTCCCGTGTTTCCAGGTCTGCGTAACCAATTGTTCGGTTGAGCAAAATCAGTTTGCGTAACCAATTGATTGCGCAAATTGGTTACGCCATTTTTTATCCAAACATGCTTTATCTGAACATATTTCATCTGTATATTAAGTTAATAATGAAATTAAAGTGCTTGTTGCTCAATTATCATTAGCATATTGATTACAGCATGGACTTATCCACCAATTACCTAATTTACATATAAAATGTTTAGTTACTCAACTATTGACCTCATAATCAATTACATCACATACAGGTTGATGTCACCAGCCACTATTATAATTGACAGACAATACTAACTCTCATAGTAGTCTGTCAGTAAGTATTAATTGTATGTCTTTGCAATTTAATAAACATTCTGTTGATTGTTTTGAGGGGAAGTTTGTTTCAAAGTAATCACCAAGTTAGCTGTATAGTTACCATGAAATTGAGATTCTGGGACAAAGCTTGGAGCAAAGCTAGGCTAGAGATGGGTGGGGAATAACTAAAAGTGGATTCATCCATTGTGATATAAGTACTGTAATATTTCTCAAGTAAATTTGTCAAAAAGCAGATTGAGTTTTTGTTTTATGTCCATTCATTCGTTCCATTTCCAGACCAAGAAGAATATTTTGGAAAATTTATCCTTGAAATTACAAGCTCGATAACCGAGCCAGTCATTCAGTGCTAAGTCTCCAAAAACAATACTCCTTTGGTCTGCAAATGTACATCTTCCCTGCCAAAATATCAGTATTTGTATGACAACACTCATTGGTAACATCTTTCCAGCTTGCAACAATTTCAGTGTTCATACACCTTGGGCACAATAAAATTCCATCTTTTTTCCAAACATATATTTCAAAATTCCAGACCCACTATAATAATTAGTGACTAATGACCCAATATTTATAAATATCTTAACACCCTCCTCCCACCCCACCCACAAACCCCACTACAAAAACTAAGAATTGAATATCTTACATTGTTGTGGCTTACCTAGTTGAGCAACCCTCTCCAGCCCATCCCACCACCACCTTGAAAGCAATGGCTTCCAGTCATATTATTTTCAAAATATTTAAAAGAATATGCTTTAATTTGTAAAGAATTCCACCTGTATCAAAGAACTACTGTCTTAATTGATCCAAAAACAACAGGGGTTGAGATGTTTATGAAATTGTACCTGTGACGGGTAGATTTATTTGTACTTGTACAAGCAGCATACATTTCTAATATAAAACAATAACCTGCAAGTCCACCACAATAAAAAGCGTAACCAGCTCTAAGGCATTTAGTAGATAGCTTGACGCTTCTTAACTTGTACGCTTTAAACTGACAATTTAGTGCAAATGCGATTTACTTAAAAATAAGAGTTACTACGCACCGGTTTTCCTGACATATAGTCCTGTTTTCTCGGTCGCTCCAAAGCAATGAACCACTTAAATATCTGGTGGTATTACTGTCAGAACCTTCCAATAATAATATATTGGGTCATATAACCCGTCAAAGTGGGCGCTAACATTGCTTTACTGTGTTTAAAAGCGGCACAGTGACTAGACTTTTCGTTCGCCATTAGCTATCAATATTAATCGCGAGAGTCGCACAGAGATTGGTTGAAATAAATCATGTGATTAATTCGTTATGAATGACGAGGCACGTGATCAAAATTTTACTACGATAGTAATTTTCATTCATGCCTATTGAAATCGGATATCCCGCGAGCCAATCAGAAACTACGAGTGCGCATTATCGATTGTTATTAACTACGACTGTGCAGTAACGCGAGACATTTCTCATTACCGGTGTATTAGCAGAACCCCCTCTAGGCTGATTCGTGACATAATTTTTATTGTTGAAATTAGTAACCACGATCGTGGCGTTCTGTAAGAATGGAATGTTTACGTTTTTGGAAGCGTTTATTTACGAGAATCCAGTTGGATTCCCGTATTTTTCAATTTCGGGAATATTACGAGAATCACATCGAATTTCGAGGCCTGAATTATTGTGTGTCATGGACAAATACACACTGACACAGTAGCTAGGATCTATGAATGTAACAGTTTAATTTAACAGATAAATTCTTAAACAGATGTCTCTCCAAGCCAACTGAAACTCAAGGAGAATATACTGTGAGACTCACTCAACTATGCATGTCTTCCTATGTTATATCGGGATCCAATCGCGTATATAAAATAATACATTGGGAACATGCCAGCCAACAGTTACACGTACTTGCATGCAACGGTTTATAATTGAACAGTCCGTTGTTGATGCATAACGTGTAGCGAGACTAGTTCCCAGCCTATATAGTAATGCTAGCAGAAATACAATGGAAGTTTGTCTCTGACACATGTGCACAATTTATAGAATTTGACAGACAGATGTTATTGATCTTTTAGATGTTTGAAAATGCTAAATTCCGTTGTAAATAGCATGCTTCATATTAAAAAGTTGTTGAAACTTCTGTTTTCCACTATCAGAGATAACTACCGTTCTGGGCTTTGTCACTTACGCGACCATTTTTTCGTTCACTGTCATTTTACTTCACGTAACTGACACGCGAACGAAATGATCGTTCGTGCGAAATTTTGATGGCTGCTGTGTCAAATATCGAGACCCAGAACCCACATTATCACGATTCAAACCGAAACTAGTGTTCACAAGACTAACCCAATCGAAAGAACCCTGAGAATACATACAAATAATATATGGACACAGATGCACATTGCAATGTTCGAAGCTATCTATTTTGGACACTTTAACCTTCATTACACTGATGTCAATAAGTCAATCATTAGATGTGCAGTGAAATCCATGTCATATTCAATTACTTACCACATATACTTAGATTAATTGGAAAACAACTTGCTAGAAAATCATTTGGTGTCTTACGATGCAAATCAGTCAAATTATTTTCACAGTAATGGTTAATTAATATCAATTGAATTTTTCAAAAAGCATATTGGCTAAAATGTGTTACTACCCAGAGGTAGATTTTACGGATTTTTTCTACTAACCCAGATGGGATAGTGCATCATTGATTTTACTATCCCGCAGTAAATTTCACTAACCCAATGTTTATAAGTTCAAAGCTGATCACTTCTTTAATCCATTCACCGATGGATCCCTATTCATACAGAGAAGCTGTTGAATATTTTGAAATTAATTTGTCCAGAAAGCCTATGGCAGTAACGGCTTTCCGGACAAATTAATTTCAAAATATTCAATAAAGCATTGACATGATTGAAGGTAGCAGATCCGTTCTTTTGTCAATTTTTGGTGGGTACTGAACATAATTTCATCATAAGTGTCAGGGATGAGGTCAATTCAATTTTATCAATTCCAATTTCACCTCAATTCATTTTATCAATTCCAATTCCACATCAATTCATTTTATTAATTCCAATTCCACCCAGAAAAGTTCAACTCCAATTCCATTTGATCAATTCCAAGTCCAATTCCATACCAATATTTACGTAAGATCAACATTGTTATATTTTAACCCTTTAATGACGAAGATTGGCCAAGAAAAACTAGATTTATCATTAGCAAAAGTCCATTTGCAGAATAAGACTTTTTTTTAATTTAACAATGCAATGACTGGCTCAGTTATGGAATCAGTCATTCCACTGGTACATTTTCAAAAAAGTCTCTTAGCATACATATGATCCTTCCTCAAGACCAGTGCAGAAGGCATTTTTGGCTCACTTCTCCGTTAGAATTTAAAACAATTAGAATAAAAATTGTTGTTGCCAATATGTACTTTTTTTCAGTAAAACTATTGTACTAAATGTCAACATTTAGCAGATCTTATTTTTAGTTTATTTGACTTAATTATAGCTTAATGCCGAGCTTTTTCTCATGAATATGACTAAAGGTTAATGCCATGTCTAATTATTATAGATGCATGTAAACCGTGCTATATAAAATTATAAATGTTTGCATTAAAAAGCATTAGAATGCAATGTATATAGTACAGTACTGAGTGAGAGTACGGAGCGCATGTATGTAGTTTGAATAACACCTCTAGTCCAGGCGTCCGTGTTTTAAAATCTGAGACATTTCACAGAGGGGATTGTTCAATGTAGGAGGGTACAGGGCAATTATCTTGTAATGTACTTCTTTCTTCACCCATTTCATTCCATTGCAGATGATAGTTATTACTTTACTGAACACTATTGCTAACATCTTGATAAATAATTTTAACACAATTTGGTTATCTTGGTTCTAGCTTATATATTTGAAATCTTTTAAACTAATTTGTATGATTCTAAAGATGGCATGATTTCATAGAGATGAAAACCTGTTTTCAGGGAATGCAGAATGAAATAAGTTCAAGATCAGTGGATTTGATTGAACAAGAGGCCCAATGGGCCTGTTTTGCTCACCTGGAACATTGGCATATCAAACTAATCTTACTTAAGTTTTACATCTATCGGTGTCACTTCCAATGACTTTCAGTCAAATGATTAAGTTTTCGAGATATTGACAACAATCTCTGGACTTTTTTTTTGCATTAGTGATTTTGAACAATGTTTAAGTGAAAATAGATGATATCAGTGCTAACAACAGCTGGTTTCTTAACTGTCTCACTGCTGCAAGCCAGTGCAGCCAATAATTTCAATTTTCAAAAGCTCTTGACTTGTTGAATATTTTGAAAACAATTTGACTGAAAGTTGTTGGTGGCTTAGCCACCAACAACTTTCAGTCCAATTGTTTTCAAAATATTTATCACGTTCAGAGATATAACCTTTGGAATGCAGGAAATGTCAATTTCCCTTTCTCCGAGATCTAACAATACTCACCATTCTGTTACTTCTGATATACAGCTGGCCCTGACAGCGGCTCTAGGATTATAGACTTAGAAAGCTTTACCGACTCCTGGGAACCGGGTACCCGGCTCCCCACTGCCGAGTACCCGTTTACCATAGAGCTCATATTGTTTGCATAGCCACCAAACAAGAGAAAACTATGGCTTGCCTCCGTGGGGCTGGGAGGCTGGGTCCGTAACAGAATGGTGAGTATTGTTAGATCTCGGAGAAAGGGAAATTGACATTTCCTGCATTCTCCTTCGATCAATACTCACCATTCTGTTACTTCTGATATACACCAGATTTGATCAGTAACCTGGTGGGAAGGGGCAAGCCATACATGCTAATTTTGCCCCTTGGAGAAAGATTTTAGACTTCAAACTTGACTAACGGAGACCTAAAAGGACCGTCAAGTTCACGGAACCGAATCACATTCGCGTCACAGCCCCCCCCCCTTTTTCCTCCTAAGAAAAGGGAGAGAACTAACGAACATGTATCTCGCCTGAAACACCAATATGCCAAGAGGGTTAACTACTCCCTGCATATCGTTTGTATTAGCCTGGGAATGAGCATGAATATATAAGATGAATGAACATGATACATATACATAATACAAAAAACTCTCACTTGTTGAATTACCTTATGATAACAGGACTTCAGACGTACCGCCTACAACCATACACCGGTTCGGCCATCAGTGACACAATCTGGTTGACATCCTCTCGCTTGACCATGCCTGCTTTAGGTTCTTTTCTTACCAAAGTGAAAAAAAAAGGGGAAAAACAGTGTGGTCACTAACTATCGTTTCAAAACAGCTAAAGCGAGTGGATTGGCTGAGTCTGACACATCCCTCATATAGTAATCCGTAAATGAGGACTCACAGTGCCATTGTGCAACGGCCATGATGTCCTCTAACGGAACACCATTGTAAAGGGCGGTCGAGGCGGCTATTCCTCTAACATCGTGTGCCCTTACGCCCTGCACCTGGTGCCCAGTCGCCATCTCATGAGTAGTCTGAATGCATTCGACCACCCAACGAGAGATAGTATCCATGGATGCGGCGCCATAAGGCTTTTTATGGCAGATCCACAGATGTCTATCGTTCGACCGTAACGAGTCAGTCCGTTTCTTGTACTTAGTCAAAGCACGGACCGGGCACCAGACACTGGCATCACGATCAAACCTGGTTAACTTCGGTATAATGATCGGTTTGCCGGGATATCTCAAAGATTGGTTCTTTGACATAAATTCTGCTCTTGGCAGAAGACGCAGACCTTCTCCAGAAACAATAAATCGGTTCCTCTCTGCCGAAAGCGCATGGATCTCACTGCGCCTTCTAGCTGAGGAAGCTGCCAATAGAAAAACCGCCTTTAGAGTCAAATGCTTTAGACTAGCCGAACGCAACGGTTCGAATGGGTGCTTGGCCAGTACATTAAGCACTAAAGATAGACTCCAGGCTGGAATGACTACCGGTTGTCTCGGTCGGAGATTGCTCATTCCCTTCAACATCACGTTTAACTGGGTCACCTCTGGACTATCCCTGTTGGCTAGACAAGGGATAACTGATGCCAAAGCTGACTTGTATCCAGCAACTGTGACGGGAGCTAGTCCTGTAAAGAACAGCTCACAGAGAAAGTCTGCTATTTGCTGAATAGTGGATTGAAAAGTATCAATACCCTTTTCTTCACACCAGTCTGCAAATCTGTTAACCTTGTTGTTATATGACTTGAAGGTTGACCTCCTTCTCGCAGCCGCGATGAAATCAGCAGCCTGTCGAGAAAAGCCTTCCGACGTGGAACGTTGTTTGACAACATCCACGCAGTCAATTTGAACATTTCGGGACGCTCGTGTAGGAAGCGTCCCTTGGCCTGGGAGATTATGTTCGGAATCTCGGGCAACTGCACAGGATTTTCCACCAGCAGATCTAGAAGATCCGTGAACCACGCCCTGCTCGGCCAATACGGCGCTATTAGCAGGACCAGACACGGTTCCTCCCTGACCTTCACCAATACCTTCGGTAGAAGAATGGTGGGTGGATACGCGTAAGCGTGCATCCCTCTCCAGCTTATCGCCAGAGCGTCTGTATCGACGGCATTTGGATCTGGAATCGGCGAGACATATGTCATGATTTGAGCATTTTCCTTTGTGGCGAACAAGTCCACGTTGGGTTTTCCCCAATGCTCGAAGATCCGTCGTAGAACTGGAGGGTTGAGGGACCATTCTGTTGGCAGGATTCTCTGTCTGCGAGACAAAGCATCCGCCAGAATGTTCAATTGGCCAGGAATATGAGCTGCTTTCAAAACAACCGAGTAATTCCTGCACCATTGAATCAAGTGCCACACCCTGATGCACAGGGTGGGCGACCTGGTCCCTCCTTGGCGATTTATATATGATACTACTGTCGAATTGTCCGACCGTATCAATATCACCTTGCCCCTGATCATCGGAAGGAATTCTTCCAACGCCAGTTCCACTGCCATCATTTCCAACAGATTGATATGCAGCTGACTCTCCGGGAGAGTCCATGTGCCCGAGACCTGGTGTTCTCCCAGGCAGGCACCCCACCCTTCCAGCGATGCATCCGTGTAAACGGACAGCTGGGGGTGGGGTAGGTGCAGCGAAACCCCTATTAGGAGATTCTGACGCTGTTTCCACCATAGAAGATGCGATATTATCGGCTCCAAAACTGGCACCAGTTTTGACAGGGGTTCTGTTCTCTGTTTCCACAGAGACATCAGATACAACTGGATAGGTCTTCGCATTAGAGCAGCGTACGGGATAACCTGCTCCATGGAGACCATCATGCCCAGCATCTGAAGGAACCGCCTCGCCTGAATGTGGTTTCCCACTCGAAAACTCCCGAGGATGGCTAACAGAGACACCACTCTGGGCTCTGACGGGTAAACCCTGCCCTCCTCGAGGTCGAATCGCATCCCCAAATAAACGAAATGTTGAGTGGGTGTCAACTCGGATTTCTCCTCGTTGACTAACCAGCCTAGATCTGAAAGTAACTTCAGAGTCAGAGCAGTATCCACGTTCAACCTGGCTGCCGAGTCTGCCTTGAGCAGCCAGTCGTCTATGTAGGTGTGTAGCGCCACGTTCTCTTTTCTGAGAAACGCTGTCACCGCAAGGACCACTCTTGTGAAAACCCTCGGAGCTGTCGACAGGCCAAACGGGAGAACTGTAAACTCCCATACTTGATTCTGAAACGCAAATCTCAGAAACCTGTGCCAACTCCGATTGATCGGAATGTGGAAATATGCATCTTTCAGATCGATCGATACACACCACATTCCTTTCCTCAATCCCGCCATTACCGACCTCGGTGTTTCCATCTGGAACCGAGGCGTATGGATAAACCAATTTAATGGCCTGAGATTGAGTATGGGTCTCCATCCCCCCGTGCTCTTGGGGACAAGGAACATGTTTGAATAGAAGCCTGGAGTGTTCCGGTTTGCTGGTTTTATTGCTCCCTTCAGAAGCAAACCCGACACTTCCTTTTGAACGGCTTCTAACTTGTCTGGCTCCCTTGGTACGGGTGTCCAGACTGGTGCCAAAGACAGATTTTGTGGCGGAAAGTCCCACCACTCCGGCATGTAACCCTGGGATAACCATCCCAGGACCAGACTGTCTGACGTCACACCTCGCCAAGCCTCGACGAAACGCATGAGCCTTCCACCCACCATAGACGCCTCGACGTCTAACGGGGTTGTCCGGCTCGCAGTCCGCCCCCCCCCCCCCTTTCTTAACGAGAGAGAGTGAGAACCATTTCGTTCTAGGCACGACGGGTATAACTGGCACCGCTGTTCCTGTCGCACAGGTGCGGTCCAGGCGGATATGAAGGGAGCTTGCGTACCCTCAGGTACGCTTCGGCCCCTTCTGTCCGCCCTTTGAGGCCTTACCCTTACCCTTGCCCTTACCACCTCTAGGGCGGTCCGGAGCAACATTGGGGAGGGTAGGCGCCTCTACAGCCTTCCTGGGTTTCTTCGCCGGCGGCGGCTCCGAAAACCCAGCCGAAACAGACGTCGCAATAGGCCTGGCTTTCGCCTTGCCCTTATGCTTTTTCTGTTTCTTTGAAGGCTGTACTGTTAGCGGCTTACCCACAGCCCCTAGTGCGTGCGCTTGCCGCACTAGCTCTAGCTGTAGATTTACCGCTAACCGATTCTGCGCAATACTGGCGGTGTCCTCTAAGATGGCCCGCGCTTGGCCACCAAAGATGCTAGGCCCTGTCAGGGGCGTCCCAAGAAGACGCTCCTTGACTGCCGTAGCCGGACGCATATGGTCAATGACCATTTGCCTCCTGGACTTCGTCACACGCGCTTGCACCCTTGCCAATGCGTCCATTGACAGCACCAAGCCGTCATTAACGCACGATAGCGCCACAGGTGGCACAGGGTGGCCTGCCCCCGCTTCAGCCCACACCGACTGAAGTAGACGATAGGAGTGATTGACAGCGCTCATGGCTGCCCTCACACCCTCATCGCATAGGGCCAGGACTTCTTCCTGGTGTACCTGGGCCTTATCCACTAGTGCCGGACCGGGACCACCCGAACCGGCACTTTGGACGCCCAGTACCCATCGGTCATCCTCCGTGACCGACGGGACTACACCATACCTGTCATATTCACCCCGCGGAATACGACACCTTGCCCGCACCTCCCTGGAGGCCGCAGGGAGCTGACCCTTGGTCATTAGTTGTTTGCTATAAATAGCATCCAACAAATCAATGAACCGTGGATCCAGTCCCACTGACTGGATCCGGGCCGCGGGCAAAATCCCCGTCCTAATCGACGCAACCGACGGACGGGGCGCATCTTCATCGGCCGTGGCCGAAACCACAGACGGGTCAACTCTGGCTAGCCACGCCAGAGCATCAGACCAGTCTAACTCCGAAGAAGATACCCCCGCAAACACGTCACCCGTTGACATGCTTACGGGTCTGCCAGCCATGGCCTCCCGGCCAGGAGCCACGGCTGACACGCCAGGCACTCCGCTACCACATGGTTCCGCCGCCACCCCATGAAACACTCCGGTCCATGGGGTAGGTCCGCACGGAAAACCGTACGGACCCGTAACCGTCGCGGAACCATAGCCGGCCACGGGCGCCAACGGCACCCCATGTCCGGCTGCCGGACCAGGCGAGATAGGTGAGTACCACGCCTGGCCCGGCACACCGGTTCCCCTGACGGCTGGTGACAAACCAAGCCGCGCGGAACCGGTGCATGGTAACGGATTGGCCTCAGCCGCAGGCGGAGCCGCTGACCTGGCTTGCGCCAAACCAGACAAATGGAGGCCGGTTCCGTCCAGGACGGAATCAACCTCCATATTCTCCACCTGCGGCTTCACGGGCCGCAGCAACCTCTCCTCCTCGGCCTCATCGTCTTCAGACTCCGAAGAGCCGTCACTAGACGAATAAACCGTGGAGCCGTCCTGGCGGACGGCTCCCACACCTGACGGACCGGCCACCGCTACTGGACCACCCGGAGGTGGCCGCAGAGAGACAGAACCCGTCTGGCCGAAGCCAGACGGACCCGCCAGGGGGCCGTACGAGACGGCCCCCTCGGTAACCAGTCCAGAATCCTGTCCGAAGACAGGATCCGTACCAGGCATGGGGAGAAACTGCCCCCCAACCTTTGGTAGCAGGGACGACACCAGCGTGGGCAGAACGCTATGTAGAAAACCCTGCATAGCCGGACCAAACCACGCCGGCGGTGCCATCTCCGCCACCTCCAGCTGGGGACGTGGAGCACCCCCACCGGCCGAACCGGGCGCTCCACGATTTCCTCTCGGACCGCCTGACCCCGCGTCAGACCCAGCCAAGTCCTTCTGGGCAAGGAACTTAACCATCGTTTCGACGGACCACACTGCACAAACATTACAACTATGATCTATATTACACAGGGCACACCTAAAACAGACATGGTCCTTGAACATTACACGGACAAACTTATGGCAGTCGTCACATGATGGCGGGGCTGGCTTGGCCTATAAAATAAGCACAAACCTACAATAAACAAGCGGAACGAGACACGGATGGAAGGCAGACAATTAATTTTCAAATATTTTGACTCATAAATTAACCGTAACCTCCCGCACCCCACCCCGCCACGTTACAACAACGATCGCATTGATTATGACGACAAGAACGCGGCGGGCACAACACACCCATAATAGATCCTACAGGATGTGTAACGGCTCCGGGAATCATATCGCATAGCATTCAGGGTATATTTACTAATCAATATAAATTATACTCCTAACGAACGCAGCACGATATGTGAAGAAAACAACAAAATGTATAACAACTGCTGTCCCACACGGTAAAACCGCAGACCACGCATCTACTCAAGAATTTTGAAACCACCGATCATTGCAAACCGATCGTGATTGCACGTAAACTTGATCATTCTAAAGTTTCCGGTACCATTTTTAGTACGCAGCACCCAGAACAAGATGCGCGATTAATGAAAAAATTTTTCTTCACATAAACATCCGAGCGACCGGGTGTGACGTCACCCGCTCGGATTCTACGGAGAACGACGTCAGCCGATATTCGTGTTAGAAATACCGTAGCAAACACCTATTTTCATATCTGCCGATCGCCTGTTGGGGTTTAAAGAAGGCGATCGTCTGGCATATATCGTTGCTAGCACACGTCCCAGATTCTATGGGGTTAGAAATTGGAACATGCGACACAACGAAATTTAGAGACCTAAGTCTTTTAACTATGGATATAAAGAACAATACAACCTGGTTATCTTGGGCGGTATTCTCCATAGTCCTTAGTTATCCTTTCAGAACACACAAACTATCACTGATTAAAGACTTAGATTCTTTTAAAAAACACTAAAATCCTTAATGCGAAAAGCATGTATTGCACTTGTTGCTATGCAAACAAGAATGAGCTCTATGGTAAACGGGTACTCGGCAGTGGGGAGCCGGGTACCCGGTTCCCAGGAGTCGGTAAAGCTTTCTAAGTCTATAATCCTAGAGCCGCTGTCAGGGCCAGCTGTATATCAGAAGTAACAGAATGGTGAGTATTGATCGAAGGAGAATATGTCGTCTGCAAAACTCAGTCAGACAGTTACTAGAGGTTTAAATACAATTTGAAGAAAATGGTCTCTAAAGGCTGGTAGGTGGTCTTTATAGAGGGTTATTCCCCACCACCACACAATCCATTTAACACATGCACATCTGGCTGAATCACAGAGTTAGCAGCAGGGGTAGGGTGAGCTGGAGTTGATTTAGAAAATAATTTGACTGAAAGTCATTGCTGCCTTAGGCAGCAACAACTTTCAATGCTGCCAAAGGCAGCAACAAATTTCAATCAAATACATTTCAAATATTTTTAAGAGCATAGATGTCAGAGTATTTCTGCAGTATTGGAAAGGTTAATCTGTTAATTGGAATTTAATATCTAGTTTGGCAATAAAATCTGACATGGTGATAAGACTGTGGGAACAAACCATTTGCCCTATGAAAGCGAGACTGCAAATATTTAAGGAGTGATAACTCTGGCATTTGATGTCCTATCAGTTTCATATTCACAACACAGATATTAGATGCCGTCATTAACATTGTGACAACGTTTGGTGTCAATCCGTCAAGAAATAACAAAATGAGCCATCATTGTTGGTGACGGACAAACAGATGGATGGACGGACATACAGAAGACGGATAGGGTTATCGCTATACGATAGCTGACTGACAATTTCGGCTTCACAATCCATCAAATAAAAAAATTGAATATGGCTGCCAAACACGCTAAAATTTGATTGGTCCACGGCGGCCATGTTTTTTACCTATCAACTTCCCATGAACAAACTTTAATGGCCCGTAGTCCATAATCATATCCCCAAAATTTCAGCCCGATCCGTTCAGCGGGTCTGCAGAATGTCGTTTTTACGAAAATTAAGTTATCCAAGATGGCTGCCGAACCATTTGGCCAATCAAGTTCCTTCGAACAAACTTGGTTCAGCTCTTGCCCTATATGATATTTCGTGAGTTTTGAATCAATCCACCAAGCGGTTTCGGAGAAGAGTTTAAAAGCCATTTCCTAAAATCGGCCAAAATCCAAGATGGCCAGCGGCCAAATCGGCTTTGTTTGAACAAACTTGGATCCCTATGCCCTAAGGATACTTCCTGCCAAATATAATTGAAATCGGCCCAGTGGTTATTGAGAAGAAGTCGTTTAAAGGAAAAAGTTGACGGACGGACAGACAGACAGATGCCGGGCGGTCACCATGGCATAAGCTCACTTGGCCATTCTGGCCAGGTGAGCTAATAAAGGAGGTACAAAAGCTCACATGGAAGAAAACAGTTAATTGGTCACTGGTCAGGGAGAATTGAGTTAATACAATAATGTATTAAAGTTCATAGCATTTATCTTTGTTTTGTCAATTCAGAGTGAGAGATTATTTTTGAAAATTTACCATTGAAATACTGGCTCAGTTATCCAGCTAGCCACTCCAGCGGTAAATTTTCAAAAATAGTCTGCCATTGGCCTGCCAATGCACATTACTCAAACTCATTGCAGGTGTTTTGGCCGGCTTAGGTGTTAAAGGGTTACGGGCTAACTTGCTCATCACTGAATTATTATTATCTCAAATTCTAGTCTTCAAACCAAACATATAACTAAGGTGTTAAAATTATGGTAATTTTAATAGACACTATTGCGACCATAGGAGACAAAAGTATCAAGTCAAATTAATTTTAAAATATTCAATCAGGCATCTAATAACAGCTGGCATAATAAGTATCATCAACCTGCATATAGAATGAAATGTGGCAAATGATATCATATAGATCATTTAGGATGAAATGCATTAAGGGCATATAAAGAGCAGTGTATAATTTACAGATATTACATGTACATTTTATAGCCAAAAATGTTCAGTAAATCTATGACAAATATGACTAGAATTGAATGCAGGAAATGTCAATTTCCCTTTCTCCGAGATCTAACAATACTCACCATTCTGTTACTTCTGATATACAGCTGGCCCTGACAGCGGCTCTAGGATTATAGACTTAGAAAGCTTTACCGACTCCTGGGAACCGGGCACTCGGCTCCCAACTGCCGAGTACCCGTTTACCATAGAGCTCATATTGTTTGCATAGCCACCAAACAAGAGAAAACTATGGCTTGCCTCCGTGGGGCTGGGAGGCTGGGTCCGTAACAGAATGGTGAGTATTGTTAGATCTCGGAGAAAGGGAAATTGACATTTCCTGCATTCTCCTTCGATCAATACTCACCATTCTGTTACTTCTGATATACACCAGATTTGATCAGTAACCTGGTGGGAAGGGGCAAGCCATAAATGCTAATTTTGCCCCTTGGAGAAAGATTTTAGACTTCAAACTTGACTAACGGAGACCTAAAAGGACCGTCAAGTTCACGGAACCGAATCACATTCGCGTCACAGTCCTCCCCCCTTTTTCCTCCTAAGAAAAGGGAGAGAACTAACGAACATGTATCTCGCCTGAAAACACAAATATGCCAAGAGGGTTAACTGCTCCCTGCATACTCCATGTATTAGCCTGGGAATGAGCATGAATATATAAGATGAATGAACATGATACATATCCATAATACAAAAAACTCTCACTATTGAATTACCTTATGATAATTGGACTTCAGACGTACCGCCTCCAACCATTCACCGGTTCGGCCATCAGTGACACAATCTGGTTGACATCCTCTCGCCTGACCATGCCTGCTTTAGGTTCTTTTCTTACCAAAGTGAGAAAAGGGTGAAAAGCAGTGTGGTCACTAACTATCGTTTCAAAACAGCTAAAGCGAGTGGATTGGCTGAGTCTGACACATCCCTCATATAGTAATCCGTGAATGAGGACTCACAGTGCCATTGTGCAACGGCTATGATGTCCTATAACGGAACACCATTGTAAAAGGCGGTCGAGGCGGCTATTCCTCTGACATTGTCTGCCCTTACGCCTTGCACCTGGTGCCCAGTCGCCATCTCCTGAGTAGTCTGAATGCATTCGACCACCCAACGAGAGATAGTATCCATGGATGCGGAGCCATAAGACTTTTTATGGCAGATCCACAGATGTCTATCGTTCGACCGTAACGAGTCAGTCCGTTTCTTGTACTTAGTCAAAGCACGGACCGGGCACCAGACACTGGCATCACGATCAAACCTAGTTAACTTCGGTATAATGATCGGTTTGCCGGGATATCTCAAAGATTGGTTCTTTGACATAACCTCTGCTCTTGGCAGAAGACGCAGACCTTCTCCAGAAACAATAAATCGGTTCCTCTCTGCCGAAAGCGCATGGATCTCACTGCGCCTTCTAGCTGAGGAAGCTGCCAATAGAAAGACCGCCTTTAGAGTCAAATGCTTTAGACTAGCCGAACGCAACGGTTCGAAAGGGTGCTTGGCCAGTACATTAAGCACTAAAGATAGACTCCAGGCTGGAATGACTACCGGTTGTCTCGGTCGGAGATTGCTCATTCCCTTCAACATCACATTTAACTGGGCCACCTCTGGACTATCCCTGTTGGCTAGACAAGGGATAACTGATGCCAAAGCTGACTTGTATCCAGCAACTGTGACGGGAGCTAGTCCTCAAAAGAACAGCTCACAGAGAAAGTCTGCTATTTGCTGATAGTGGATTGAAAGGTATCAATACCCTTTTCTTCACACCAGTCTGCAAATCTGTTAACCTTGTTGTTATATGACTTGAAGGTTGACCTCCTTCTCGCAGCCGCGATGAAATCAGCAGCCTGTCGAGAAAAGCCTTCCGACGTGGAACGTTGTTTGATAACATCCACGCAGTCATTGAACATTTCGGGACACTCGTGTAGGAAGCGTCCCTTGGCCTGGGAGATTATGTTCGGAATCTCGGGCAACTGCACAGGATTTTCCACCAGCAGATCTAGAAGATCCGTGAACCACGCCCTGCTCGGCCAATACGGCGCTATTAGCAGGACCAGACACGGTTCCTCCCTGACCTTCACCAAAACCTTCGGTAGAAGAATGGTGGGTGGGTACGCGTAAGCGTGCATCCCTCTCCAGCTTATCGCCAGAGCGTCTGTATCGACGGCATTTGGATCTGTAATCGGCGAGACATATGTCATGATTTGAGCATTTTCCTTTGTGGCGAACAAGTCCACGTTGGGTTTGCCCCAATGCTCGAAGATCCGTCGCAGAACTGGAGGGTTGAGGGACCATTCTGTTGGCAGGATTCTCTGTCTGCGAGACAAAGCATCCGCCAGAATGTTCAATCGGCCAGGAATACGAGCTGCTTTCAAAACAACCGAGTAATTCCTGCACCATTGAATCAAGTGCCACACCCTGATACACAAAGTGGGCGACCTGGTCCCGCCTTGGCGATTTATATATGATACTACTGTCGAATCGACCGACCGTATCAATATCACCCTGCCCCTGATCATCGGAAGGAACTCTTCCAACGCCAGTTCCACTGCCATCATTTCCAACAGATTGATATGCAGCTGACTCTCCGGGAGAGTCCATGTGCCCGAGACCTGGTTCTCCCAGGCAGGCACCCCACCCTTCCAGCGATGCATCCGTGTAGACGGACAGCTGGAGGCGGGGTAGGTGCAGCGAAACCCCTAATAGGAGATTCTGACGCTGTTTCCACCATAGAAGATGCGATATTATCGGCTCCAAAACTGGCAACAGTTTTGACAGGGGCTCTGTTCTCTGTTTCCACAGAGACATCAGATACAACTGGATAGGCCTTCGCATTAGAGCATCGTACGGGATAACCTGCTCCATGGAGACCATCATGCCCAGCATCTGAAGGAACCGCCTCGCCTTGAATGTGGTTTCCCACTCGAAAACTCTTGAGGATGGCTAACAGAGACACCACTCTGGGCTCTGATGGGTAAACCCTGCCCTCCTCAAGGTCGAATCGCATCTCCAAATAAACGAAACGTTGAGTGGGCGTCAACTCGGATTTCTCCTCGTTGACTATGCAGCGTAGATCTGAAAGTAACTTCAGAGTCAGAGCAGTATCCACGTTCAACCTGGCTGCCGAGTCTGCCTTAAGCAGCCAGTCGTCTATGTAGGTGTGTAGCGCCACGTTCTCTTTTCTGAGAAACGCTGTCACCGCAAGGACCACTCTTGTGAAAACCCTCGGAGCTGTCGACAGGCCAAACGGGAGACTGTAAACTCCCATACTTGATTCTGAAACGCAAATCTCAGAAACCTGTGCCAACTCCGATTCATAGGAATGTGGAAATATGCATTTTTCAGATCGATCGATACACACCACATTCCTTTCCTCAATCCCGCATTACCGACCTCAGCATTTCCATCTGGAACCGAGGCGTATGGCTAAACCAATTTAATGGCCTGAGATTGAGTATGGGTCTCCATCCCCCTGTGCTCTTGGGGACAAGGAACATGTTTGAATAGAAGCCTGGAGTGTTTCGATTTGCTGGTTTTATTGCTCCCTTCAGAAGCAAACCCGACACTTCCTTTTGAACGGCTTCTAACTTGTCTGGCTCCCTTGGTACGGGTGTCCAGACAGGTGCCAAAGACAGATTTTGTGGTGGAAAGTCCCACCACTCCGGCATGTAACCCTGGGATAACCATCCCAGGACCAGACTGTCTGACGTCACACCTTGCCAGGCCTCGACGAAACGCATGAGCCTTCCACCCACCATAGACGCCTCGACGTCTAACGGGGTTGTCCGGCTCGCAGTCCGCCCCCCCCCCCCACTCTTTCTTAACGAGAGAGAGAGAGAACCATTTCGTTCTAGGCACGACGGGTATAACTGGCACCGCTGTTCCTGTCACACAGGCGCGGTCCAGGCGGATATGAAGGGAGCTTTCGTACCCTCAGGTACGCTTCGGCCCCTTCTGTCCGCCCTTTGAGGCCTTACCCTTACCCTTCCCACCTCTAGGGCGGTCAGGAGCAACATTGGGGAGGGTAGGCGCCTCTACAACCTTCCTGGGCTTCTTCGCCGGCGGCGGCTCTGAAACCCCAGCTGAAGCAGAAGTCGCAACAGGCCTAGCTTTCGCCTTGCCCTTATGCTTCTTCTGCTCCTTTGAAGGTTGTCCCGTTAGCGGTTTCCCCACAGGCCCTAGTGCATGCGCTTGTCGCACTAGCTCTAGCTGTAGGTTTACCGCTAACCGATTCTGCGCGATACTGGCGGTATCCTCTAAGATGGCCCACGCTTGGCCACCGAAGATGCTAGGCCCTGTCAGGGGTGTCCCAAGGAGACGCTCCCTGACTGCCGTAGCCGGACGCATATGGTCAATGACCATTTGCCTCCTGGATTTCGTCACACGCGCTTGCACCCTTGCCAATGCGTCCATCGACAGCACCAGGCCGTCATTGACACATGAAAGCGCCACAGGTGGCACAGGGTGGCCTGCCCCGCTTCAGCCCACACCGACTGAAGGAGACGATAAGAGTGGTTGACAGCGCTCATCGCTGCCCTCACACCCTCATCGCATAGGGACAGGACTTCTTCCTGGTGTACCTGAGACTTGTCCTCAAGTGCCGGACCGGGGTGACCCGGCACGGCACTCTGGACGCCCAGTACCCATCGGTCATCCTCCGTGACCGACGGGACTACACCATACCTGTCGTATTCCCCCCGCGGAATACGACATCTTGCCCGCACCTCCCTGGAGGCCGCAGGGAGCTGACCCTTGGTCATCAGTTGTTTGCTATAAATAGCATCCAACCATTCTATGAACCGTGGATCCAGTCCCACTGACTGGATCCGGGCCGCGGGCAAAATCCCCGTCCTGATCGACGCAACCGACGGACGGGGCGCATCTTCATCGGCCGTGGCCGAAACCACAGACGGGTCAACCCTGGCTAGCCACGCCAGAGCATCTGACCAATCTACCTCCGATGAAGACACCCCCGCAAACACGTCACCCGTTGACGTGCTCACGGGTCTGCCAGCCACGGCCTCCCAGCAAGGAGCCACGGCTGACACGCCAGGCACTCCGGTACCACACGGTTCCGCCGCCACCCCATGAAACACTCCGGTCCATGGGGTAGGTCCACACGGAAAAACCGTACGGACCCGTAGCAGTCGCGGAACCATAGCCGGACACGGGCACCCACGGCACCCCACGTCCGACTGCCGGACCAGGCGAGATAGGTGAGTACCACGCCCGGCCCGGCACACCCGTTCCCGTGACGGCTGGTGCCAAACCAAGCCGCACGGAACCGGTGCACGGTAACGGATTTGCCTCAGCCACAGGCGGAGCCGCTGACCTGGCTTGCGCCAAACCAGACAAATGGAGGCCGGTTCCGTCTAGGACGGAATCAACCTCCATATTCTCCACCTGTGGCTTCACGGGCCGCAGCAACCTCTCCTCCTCGTCTTCAGACTCTGAAGAGTCGTCACTAGACGAGTCAACCGTGGAACCGTCCTGGCGGACGGCTCCCACACCTGACGGACCGGCCACCGCTACTGGACCACCCGGAGGTGGCCGCAGAGAAACAGAAAACCTGTCTGGCCGAAGCCAGACGGGACTGCCAGGGGGCCGTACGAGACGGCCCCCTCGGTAACCAGTCCAGAATCCTGTCCGAGGACAGGATCCGTACCAGGCATGGGGAGAAACTGCCCCCCAACCTTTGGTAGCAGGGACGACACCAGCGTGGTCAGAACGCTATGCAGAAAAACCCTGCAGAGCCGGACCAAACCACGCCGGCGGTGCCATCTCCGCCACCTCCAGCCGGGGACGTGGAGCACCCGCACCGGCCGAACCGGGCGCTCCACGATTTACTCTCGGACCGCCTGACCCCGCGTCAGACCCAGCCAAGTCCTTCTGGGCAAGGAACTTAACCATCGTTTCGACGGACCACACTGCACAAACATTACACCTATGATCTATATTACACAGGGCACACATAAAACAGACATGGTCCTTGAACATTACACGGACAAACTTATGGCAGTCGTCACATGATGGCGGGGCTGGCTTGGCCTATAAAATAAGCACAAACCTACAATAAACAAGCGGAACGAGACCCGGATGGAAGGCAGACAATTAATTCTCAAATAATTTGACTCATAAATTAACCGTAACCTCCCCGCACCCCACCCCGCCACGTTACAACAACGATCGCATTGATTATGACGACAAGTACGCGGCGGGCACAACACACCCATAATAGATCCTCCAGGATGTGTAACGGCTCCAGGAATCATATCGCATAGCATTCAGGGTATATTTACTAATCAATATAAATTATACTCCTAACGAACGCAGCACGATATGTGAAGAAAACAACAAAATGTATAACAAAACTGCTGTCTCACACGGTAAAACCGCAGACCACACATCTACTCAAGAATTTTGAAACCACCGATCATTGCAAACCGATCGTGATCACACGTAAACGTGATCATTCTAAAGTTTCCGGTACCATTTTTAGTACGCAGCACCCAGAATAAGATGCGCGAATTAATGAAAAATTTTTCTTCACATAAACATCCGAGCGACCGGGTGTGACGTCACCAGCTCGGATTCTACGGAGAACGACGTCAGCCGATATTCGTGTTAGAAATACCGTAGCAAACACCTATTTTCATATCTGCCGATCGCCTGTTGGGGTTTAAAGAAGGCGATCGTCTGGCATATATCGTTGTTAGCACACGTCCCAGATTCTATGGGGACAGAAATTGGAACATGCGACACAACGAAATTTAGAGACCTAAGTCTTTTAACTATGGATAATAAAGAACAATACAACCTGGTTGTCTTGGGCGGTATTCTCCATAGTCCTTAGTTAATCCTTTCAGAACACACAAACTATCACTGATTAAAGACTTAGATTATTTTAAAACACTAAAATCCTTAATGCAAAAAGCATGTATTGCTCTTGTCGCTATGCAAACAAGAATGAGCTCTAGGTAAACGGGTACTCGGCAGTTGGGAGCCGAGTGCCCGGTTCCCAGGAGTCGGTAAAGCTTTCTAAGTCTATAATCCTAGAGCCGCTGTCAGGGCCAGCTGTATATCAGAAGTAACAGAATGGTGAGTATTGATCGAAGGAGAATTGGAATTTATCAATTCCGGTCAATTCAAATTATCAATTCCAATTCTGGTGTATTAAAATTTATCAATTACAATTCTGGAGCCCTCAGATTTATCAATTCCAATTCCGGAATTGAATTGCAATTGGCTGATCAATTCCAATTCCAAATAGAATTGACCCCAACCCTGATAAGTGTTTTTTCGTATTTCCTCTTTTGAGAGCATTACTAACCCAGGCGGATTAGTGCAGGTGTATTTTTACTAACACAAATGAAATTCTACTATCCTGTGACTAATGGGTTAGTGTTAAAATTGAGCTCTGCTACCTGAGACAGCACCAATTTGCCCTCCACAAGGCACTATTAGCTCACCTGGCCTTTCAAGGCCAAGTGAGCTTATGCCATGTGGTGACTGTCCGTCGTCCGTCAAATCGCTTCTTATCCTTAAGGGTTTGAACGTTTTCAACCAAATTTGGCTGGAAGGATGCTATGCCGATACCCTCCAGACCTTTTTCAGAATCTTGACAGGTCAATATTTGGGGGTGAAAATATTGGAAGTCCATGTAACTGGTGTCTACTTTCCTCCTTTATCGATGGCATCTGTCCAAGTGTTTAAGACTTGAAGCAGCTAGTCTAGTGGCAGCAGCCTCGGGGATATTACCTTCTGGTTCAATTGTAAATACTGATGAGAAGTATGAGGATAATACCTCTGCCTTTACTTCGTCTGCTTCAGAAATGACATTGGTTCCAGGTTTAGAGCAGATCAGCTACACGGCACCTGTTTTGGTTCTGTCATTGACGCAATTCCAGAACTTCTTGGGGTTTGTTTTAATTTGCACGGCCACATCTTTTTCACCGTGTCTCTGTTTTGCTCTGGTCATATTTCTTAATCTATTTCTTATCATAATCCTGTAGTATGCTTTGTAGTCATTTTGACTCCTTGATCTCATGTAGCAATTCAACATACGGTGTTTGTCTCTAATGTTGTCTTTTGATGGCTTGTCAATTGGGACTTTAACCTCACCACACGGTCTGCTGTAAATTATTTTGCTGGGTACACACTGGTCAATAGTTGCATTAAGTTTGTCAATAAATATCTTCCATTGAGCTAGTACTACATTCTTCTCAGACATTTCATCCTAGTCCATATCCATCATCTGTTGCATCTCTTCATAGCGAACGAAGTGAGCATATATAGATAACATGTACATACGTGTAACGAGGAAATATCAACAGAAAATGAGACAGGGAACTAGGCTAAAATACATATACCATGCGACTGAGAAAGCTTCATTTCCGGTCGCGAGCTTTTTTTGGTTCCGGTTTATGATATAGATTTTGTGGTTTCTTCATGGGCCCCCGTTGTATTATGGGATATGTTCTTCATTATGCATATGTTCCTCTCGTTGTTTTAGGGCAACCTACTGCACATTTTCAATGTCCAAAATTTGTGTCATATTGTTATCACGAAATAGCGTACATTTATTTTAAAATGTAGAGATTAACTGGTCTGATGCAGACCAGATAAAAGCTTTATTTATTCTTATTTATGCGTCTGTAAATGCAATATGAGTTTTGGTTGACTGTCTTGTATTATTTTTAACACTCATGGCCGCAGAATGCAGGAAATGTCAATTTCCCTTTCTCCGAGATCTAACAATACTCACCATTCTGTTACTTCTGATATACAGCTGGCCCTGACAGCGGCTCTAGGATTATAGACTTAGAAAGCTTTACCGACTCCTGGGAACCGGGTACCCGGCTCCCCACTGCCGAGTACCCGTTTACCATAGAGCTCATATTGTTTGCATAGCCACCAAACAAGAGAAAACTATGGCTTGCCTCCGTGGGGCTGGGAGGCTGGGTCCGTAACAGAATGGTGAGTATTGTTAGATGTCGGAGAAAGGGAAATTGACATTTCCTGCATTCTCCTTCGATCAATACTCACCATTCTGTTACTTCTGATATACACCAGATTTGATCAGTAACCTGGTGGGAAGGGGCAAGCCATACATGCTAATTTTGCCCCTTGGAGAAAGATTTTAGACTTCAAACTTGACTAACGGAGACCTAAAAGGACCGTCAAGTTCACGGAACCGAATCACATTCGCGTCACAGCCCCCCCCCCCCCCTTTTTCCTCCTAAGAAAAGGGAGAGAACTAACGAACATGTATCTCGCCTGAAACACCAATATGCCAAGAGGGTTAACTACTCCCTGCATATCGTTTGTATTAGCCTGGGAATGAGCATGAATATATAAGATGAATGAACATGATACATATACATAATACAAAAAACTCTCACTTGTTGAATTACCTTATGATAACAGGACTTCAGACGTACCGCCTACAACCATACACCGGTTCGGCCATCAGTGACACAATCTGGTTGACATCCTCTCGCTTGACCATGCCTGCTTTAGGTTCTTTTCTTACCAAAGTGAAAAAAGGGGAAAAGCAGTGTGGTCACTAACTATCGTTTCAAAACAGCTAAAGCGAGTGGATTGGCTGAGTCTGACACATCCCTCATATAGTAATCCGTAAATGAGGACTCACAGTGCCATTGTGCAACGGCCATGATGTCCTCTAACGGAACACCATTGTAAAGGGCGGTCGAGGCGGCTATTCCTCTAACATCGTGTGCCCTTACGCCCTGCACCTGGTGCCCAGTCGCCATCTCATGAGTAGTCTGAATGCATTCGACCACCCAACGAGAGATAGTATCCATGGATGCGGCGCCATAAGGCTTTTTATGGCAGATCCACAGATGTCTATCGTTCGACCGTAACGAGTCAGTCCGTTTCTTGTACTTAGTCAAAGCACGGACCGGGCACCAGACACTGGCATCACGATCAAACCTGGTTAACTTCGGTATAATGATCGGTTTGCCGGGATATCTCAAAGATTGGTTCTTTGACATAAATTCTGCTCTTGGCAGAAGACGCAGACCTTCTCCAGAAACAATAAATCGGTTCCTCTCTGCCGAAAGCGCATGGATCTCACTGCGCCTTCTAGCTGAGGAAGCTGCCAATAGAAAAACCGCCTTTAGAGTCAAATGCTTTAGACTAGCCGAACGCAACGGTTCGAATGGGTGCTTGGCCAGTACATTAAGCACTAAAGATAGACTCCAGGCTGGAATGACTACCGGTTGTCTCGGTCGGAGATTGCTCATTCCCTTCAACATCACGTTTAACTGGGTCACCTCTGGACTATCCCTGTTGGCTAGACAAGGGATAACTGATGCCAAAGCTGACTTGTATCCAGCAATTGTGACGGGAGCTAGTCCTGTAAAGAACAGCTCACAGAGAAAGTCTGCTATTTGCTGAATAGTGGATTGAAAGGTATCAATACCCTTTTCTTCACACCAGTCTGCAAATCTGTTAACCTTGTTGTTATATGACTTGAAGGTTGACCTCCTTCTCGCAGCCGCGATGAAATCAGCAGCCTGTCGAGAAAAGCCTTCCGACGTGGAACGTTGTTTGACAACATCCACGCAGTCAATTTGAACATTTCGGGACGCTCGTGTAGGAAGCGTCCCTTGGCCTGGGAGATTATGTTCGGAATCTCGGGCAACTGCACAGGATTTTCCACCAGCAGATCTAGAAGATCCGTGAACCACGCCCTGCTCGGCCAATACGGCGCTATTAGCAGGACCAGACACGGTTCCTCCCTGACCTTCACCAATACCTTCGGTAGAAGAATGGTGGGTGGATACGCGTAAGCGTGCATCCCTCTCCAGCTTATCGCCAGAGCGTCTGTATCGACGGCATTTGGATCTGGAATCGGCGAGACATATGTCATGATTTGAGCATTTTCCTTTGTGGCGAACAAGTCCACGTTGGGTTTGCCCCAATGCTCGAAGATCCGTCGTAGAACTGGAGGGTTGAGGGACCATTCTGTTGGCAGGATTCTCTGTCTGCGAGACAAAGCATCCGCCAGAATGTTCAATCGGCCAGGAATATGAGCTGCTTTCAAAACAACCGAGTAATTCCTGCACCATTGAATCAAGTGCCACACCCTGATGCACAGGGTGGGCGACCTGGTCCCTCCTTGGCGATTTATATATGATACTACTGTCGAATTGTCCGACCGTATCAATATCACCTTGCCCCTGATCATCGGAAGGAATTCTTCCAACGCCAGTTCCACTGCCATCATTTCCAACAGATTGATATGCAGCTGACTCTCCGGGAGAGTCCATGTGCCCGAGACCTGGTGTTCTCCCAGGCAGGCACCCCACCCTTCCAGCGATGCATCCGTGTAAACGGACAGCTGGGGGTGGGGTAGGTGCAGCGAAACCCCTATTAGGAGATTCTGACGCTGTTTCCACCATAGAAGATGCGATATTATCGGCTCCAAAACTGGCACCAGTTTTGACAGGGGTTCTGTTCTCTGTTTCCACAGAGACATCAGATACAACTGGATAGGTCTTCGCATTAGAGCAGCGTACGGGATAACCTGCTCCATGGAGACCATCATGCCCAGCATCTGAAGGAACCGCCTCGCCTGAATGTGGTTTCCCACTCGAAAACTCCCGAGGATGGCTAACAGAGACACCACTCTGGGCTCTGACGGGTAAACCCTGCCCTCCTCGAGGTCGAATCGCATCCCCAAATAAACGAAATGTTGAGTGGGTGTCAACTCGGATTTCTCCTCGTTGACTAACCAGCCTAGATCTGAAAGTAACTTCAGAGTCAGAGCAGTATCCACGTTCAACCTGGCTGCCGAGTCTGCCTTGAGCAGCCAGTCGTCTATGTAGGTGTGTAGCGCCACGTTCTCTTTTCTGAGAAACGCTGTCACCGCAAGGACCACTCTTGTGAAAACCCTCGGAGCTGTCGACAGGCCAAACGGGAGAACTGTAAACTCCCATACTTGATTCTGAAACGCAAATCTCAGAAACCTGTGCCAACTCCGATTGATCGGAATGTGGAAATATGCATCTTTCAGATCGATCGATACACACCACATTCCTTTCCTCAATCCCGCCATTACCGACCTCGGTGTTTCCATCTGGAACCGAGGCGTATGGATAAACCAATTTAATGGCCTGAGATTGAGTATGGGTCTCCATCCCCCCGTGCTCTTGGGGACAAGGAACATGTTTGAATAGAAGCCTGGAGTGTTCCGGTTTGCTGGTTTTATTGCTCCCTTCAGAAGCAAACCCGACACTTCCTTTTGAACGGCTTCTAACTTGTCTGGCTCCCTTGGTACGGGTGTCCAGACTGGTGCCAAAGACAGATTTTGTGGCGGAAAGTCCCACCACTCCGGCATGTAACCCTGGGATAACCATCCCAGGACCAGACTGTCTGACGTCACACCTCGCCAAGCCTCGACGAAACGCATGAGCCTTCCACCCACCATAGACGCCTCGACGTCTAACGGGGTTGTCCGGCTCGCAGTCCGCCCCCCCCCCCCCTTTCTTAACGAGAGAGAGTGAGAACCATTTCGTTCTAGGCACGACGGGTATAACTGGCACCGCTGTTCCTGTCGCACAGGTGCGGTCCAGGCGGATATGAAGGGAGCTTGCGTACCCTCAGGTACGCTTCGGCCCCTTCTGTCCGCCCTTTGAGGCCTTACCCTTACCCTTGCCCTTACCACCTCTAGGGCGGTCCGGAGCAACATTGGGGAGGGTAGGCGCCTCTACAGCCTTCCTGGGTTTCTTCGCCGGCGGCGGCTCCGAAAACCCAGCCGAAACAGACGTCGCAATAGGCCTGGCTTTCGCCTTGCCCTTATGCTTTTTCTGTTTCTTTGAAGGCTGTACTGTTAGCGGCTTACCCACAGCCCCTAGTGCGTGCGCTTGCCGCACTAGCTCTAGCTGTAGATTTACCGCTAACCGATTCTGCGCAATACTGGCGGTGTCCTCTAAGATGGCCCGCGCTTGGCCACCAAAGATGCTAGGCCCTGTCAGGGGCGTCCCAAGAAGACGCTCCTTGACTGCCGTAGCCGGACGCATATGGTCAATGACCATTTGCCTCCTGGACTTCGTCACACGCGCTTGCACCCTTGCCAATGCGTCCATTGACAGCACCAAGCCGTCATTAACGCACGATAGCGCCACAGGTGGCACAGGGTGGCCTGCCCCCGCTTCAGCCCACACCGACTGAAGTAGACGATAGGAGTGATTGACAGCGCTCATGGCTGCCCTCACACCCTCATCGCATAGGGCCAGGACTTCTTCCTGGTGTACCTGGGCCTTATCCACTAGTGCCGGACCGGGACCACCCGAACCGGCACTTTGGACGCCCAGTACCCATCGGTCATCCTCCGTGACCGACGGGACTACACCATACCTGTCGTATTCACCCCGCGGAATACGACACCTTGCCCGCACCTCCCTGGAGGCCGCAGGGAGCTGACCCTTGGTCATTAGTTGTTTGCTATAAATAGCATCCAACAAATCAATGAACCGTGGATCCAGTCCCACTGACTGGATCCGGGCCGCGGGCAAAATCCCCGTCCTAATCGACGCAACCGACGGACGGGGCGCATCTTCATCGGCCGTGGCCGAAACCACAGACGGGTCAACTCTGGCTAGCCACGCCAGAGCATCAGACCAGTCTAACTCCGAAGAAGATACCCCCGCAAACACGTCACCCGTTGACATGCTTACGGGTCTGCCAGCCATGGCCTCCCGGCCAGGAGCCACGGCTGACACGCCAGGCACTCCGCTACCACATGGTTCCGCCGCCACCCCATGAAACACTCCGGTCCATGGGGTAGGTCCGCACGGAAAACCGTACGGACCCGTAACCGTCGCGGAACCATAGCCGGCCACGGGCGCCAACGGCACCCCATGTCCGGCTGCCGGACCAGGCGAGATAGGTGAGTACCACGCCTGGCCCGGCACACCGGTTCCCCTGACGGCTGGTGACAAACCAAGCCGCGCGGAACCGGTGCATGGTAACGGATTGGCCTCAGCCGCAGGCGGAGCCGCTGACCTGGCTTGCGCCAAACCAGACAAATGGAGGCCGGTTCCGTCCAGGACGGAATCAACCTCCATATTCTCCACCTGCGGCTTCACGGGCCGCAGCAACCTCTCCTCCTCGGCCTCATCGTCTTCAGACTCCGAAGAGCCGTCACTAGACGAATAAACCGTGGAGCCGTCCTGGCGGACGGCTCCCACACCTGACGGACCGGCCACCGCTACTGGACCACCCGGAGGTGGCCGCAGAGAGACAGAACCCGTCTGGCCGAAGCCAGACGGACCCGCCAGGGGGCCGTACGAGACGGCCCCCTCGGTAACCAGTCCAGAATCCTGTCCGAAGACAGGATCCGTACCAGGCATGGGGAGAAACTGCCCCCCAACCTTTGGTAGCAGGGACGACACCAGCGTGGGCAGAACGCTATGCAGAAAACCCTGCATAGCCGGACCAAACCACGCCGGCGGTGCCATCTCCGCCACCTCCAGCTGGGGACGTGGAGCACCCCCACCGGCCGAACCGGGCGCTCCACGATTTCCTCTCGGACCGCCTGACCCCGCGTCAGACCCAGCCAAGTCCTTCTGGGCAAGGAACTTAACCATCGTTTCGACGGACCACACTGCACAAACATTACACCTATGATCTATATTACACAGGGCACACCTAAAACAGACATGGTCCTTGAACATTACACGGACAAACTTATGGCAGTCGTCACATGATGGCGGGGCTGGCTTGGCCTATAAAATAAGCACAAACCTACAATAAACAAGCGGAACGAGACACGGATGGAAGGCAGACAATTAATTTTCAAATATTTTGACTCATAAATTAACCGTAACCTCCCGCACCCCACCCCGCCACGTTACAACAACGATCGCATTGATTATGACGACAAGAACGCGGCGGGCACAACACACCCATAATAGATCCTACAGGATGTGTAACGGCTCCAGGAATCATATCGCATAGCATTCAGGGTATATTTACTAATCAATATAAATTATACTCCTAACGAACGCAGCACGATATGTGAAGAAAACAACAAAATGTATAACAACTGCTGTCCCACACGGTAAAACCGCAGACCACGCATCTACTCAAGAATTTTGAAACCACCGATCATTGCAAACCGATCGTGATTGCACGTAAACTTGATCATTCTAAAGTTTCCGGTACCATTTTTAGTACGCAGCACCCAGAACAAGATGCGCGATTAATGAAAAAATTTTTCTTCACATAAACATCCGAGCGACCGGGTGTGACGTCACCCGCTCGGATTCTACGGAGAACGACGTCAGCCGATATTCGTGTTAGAAATACCGTAGCAAACACCTATTTTCATATCTGCCGATCGCCTGTTGGGGTTTAAAGAAGGCGATCGTCTGGCATATATCGTTGCTAGCACACGTCCCAGATTCTATGGGGTTAGAAATTGGAACATGCGACACAACGAAATTTAGAGACCTAAGTCTTTTAACTATGGATATAAAGAACAATACAACCTGGTTATCTTGGGCGGTATTCTCCATAGTCCTTAGTTATCCTTTCAGAACACACAAACTATCACTGATTAAAGACTTAGATTCTTTTAAAAAACACTAAAATCCTTAATGCGAAAAGCATGTATTGCACTTGTTGCTATGCAAACAAGAATGAGCTCTATGGTAAACGGGTACTCGGCAGTGGGGAGCCGGGTACCCGGTTCCCAGGAGTCGGTAAAGCTTTCTAAGTCTATAATCCTAGAGCCGCTGTCAGGGCCAGCTGTATATCAGAAGTAACAGAATGGTGAGTATTGATCGAAGGAGAAAGTCGTTGTTGTCAATGTGGTATGTATTTAGCGAAGATAGCAGGAAGTTCAAGGCTGGCTACCACGACATTCTCACCCAGATGGAATGTACATTCATGTATTTACTCGCAGACATGTATCAATTCTCGTTTTTTGTAGTTTATGTCTGGATAAACGCGATTTAAAAATTCTAGCAGACAATATTTCATTATGACGTCATAGTTACTATGAACTTGTTTGTATTTCCCCAAAATAGCGAGGAGCAACGCAATATGTCGGTACAAATTTTATAACGTCATTGGACTAGTGCAACTATTTTAATGCCCCGGTAAAAGATGCACCAATGCTGGCGGATATCACTGACAATGGGCAGACGCATTGTTGTGAATATCGTGGACTGGATTTACCAGAATGCCCTCCACGTATGATGAAAAATTAGCTTCAAAATATTATAGATGGGCATACGTACCTAGGAGAGTAAGAGTAGGTAAAGTTCAAGGTTATTTATTTTGATATAGAATATACATTCACAGGTACACACCATGTAGCCCAGCAAAGGCAGCGCCTATAAGCAATGTGGTGGTGGACCCATGCATCGGAAACAAACCGATATCCGACAAAATAACCTAGTAATTGTGCAAGGGATCCCAGAGGAAAAAACACACAAATCTACTACAATAAAGGCAGTTAATATGAAAATAGGCGTTGCCTATAAGCGAACGCAGACACCATTTATTGCTTAAATAAATAGGACGAATTTGTATAGGGTCGAAATGTCCTAAATACTATTTAGGACATTTCGACCCTATACAAATTCGTCCTATTTATTTAAGCAATAAATGGTGTCTGCGTTCGCTTATAGGCAACGCCTATTTTCATATTAACTGCCTTTATTGTAGTAGATTTGTGTACGTTTTTTCCTCTGGGATCCCTTGCACAATTACTAGGTTATTTTGTCGGATATCGGTTTGTTTCCGATGCATGGGTCCACCACCACATTGCTTATAGGCGCTGCCTTTGCTGGGCTACATGGTGTGTAACTGTGAATGTATATTCTATATCAAAATAAATAACCTTGAACTTTACCTACTCTTACTCTCCTAGGTGTAACTATCACTATGTAAACTAACGAAAACTGGTGACTATTTTTCAGTATGGCACTGATGCACAGACACCCCGCGGAAATTTATTGCGCATAATGGTTACGGTTATCACACATACCGACTGTCCAGTAACAAAATGCAAAGAGAATTACGCAAAATATCTTCGTATAACTCTCCATTTTCCTAGATTAATAAAATGGAATGAAAGACACAAAAATGGCGACGATTACAGAGGACGATTGCCGGAAGCTACGTTGACATATTCTCTGTTAAGAAGGGAAGGGAAGCGACCGATCACAAACAGGGATTGGTTCGTTTTCTTCAACTGATGAATTTGATTAGTCAAAACGAACGACTTAAAACGCGGAACGGCGGAATGCATGGTTCGCCTTCCTGAACTCGCCACTGATTGTTGATCAGAAATTATTGACAAATATGTTAACAAACTTTCAATGGAACACATAGTGCAGAATGTCACGTATGAAAAACACAGTCCCGTAGGAATTGAATTCCCAAATTGAGATAGCGGTTGATTTACTTCATTAAGGTGATAAATGGAGAAAAAATTTAGGTAACAATTTTTCGACCCTGTAGGGCCCAGAAATCCAAGATGGCCGCCGTCGCTCATGGAAACTACAGGGAATGCCATATCTCTAGAACTACTTGAGTCCTTCTTATGTTTTTCAAATATGGTTGATCATTTGGAATAGTTTTAAGGTTGCCAGGAGGTCAAGGTCTTGCAACATGGTCATGGTCAGTGTAAGTTTGGGCCTCTCGCGGGCAGAAATATGAGCACATCTGGAGGTAATTGATCAATTTGCATGTTAGACATTATTGTTGGTTTTTCAAACATGCCCAATCATTTGCAACAAATATTTATCTTGATAGGAGGTCAAGATCACAGAGAACGGTTACGGTCATGGCAATTTTAAACATTTCGGTACAGAAATCTGCACACGTCTGGAGTGAATCGATCAATTTGCACGATCTTAGACTTTATTGTATGGTTTTCAAACATGCCTGTGCATTTGGATTATGTTTCAGTTCGATATGAAATCAATGTCGGACATCATAGTCAATGTAATTTTTGTACCCCTCGGTGCAGAAATAGGAGTACCACTCGAGTTAATTTATTAATTTGCATGATGTTTGGGTCGGCTGGGTATGGAACGACTGCTCCGGGTACATTCCAAGCACGCCCCCTGGGTAGGATAGTATCCATGTATAGAGCCATATGAGAGCGATTTCCATAAAATGACTAAGTCCGTGAGATCGCGTAGTGCACATGCGCATGCGTTGGAGCGTCCCTGACAACATGTGTCAGCGTTGGGAGAGAATGCATACTAAAGTGTACCGAGTCGGTGCATGTAATTTGCTAAATTACACCATTCTCGTTCTTGGTACCTATCAGGACTTGAATGAGACGAGGATTCCAAAACTATTTACCTTTTTAAAATCGGACCAGAAATGGCCGAGTTATCCTAAAATGGCTAATTGGAATTATTTTCAAAATATTAATTTAATTAATTAATTAACATCGTAATCACGTGTATGTATTAAATGATTGGGGAATGTGCCTATCACGTGATAGCATGCATCCTCACCCTTCCTAGCTGCACACTGATTGGCTATGGATCGCCCACTGATTGGCTGGGCGTCCTGCCTCTGGCGTCACAAGTAGTATAAAAGGGGCGACAAATCAAGAATCGAGACCACACTTCAGCGAGGGAGAACAGGTGGTAGGTTGTGTGGCCAGAGCAGTGCTAGACGTGGGCGACTACTTACTGACTGTGGCTCCCTATTAGCTGCAGTAGTGCCTCTCGGAATTCAGTTCTCATTCTCTGGTCAGCAATCGAACATCCGCATCGCAGTTTTTGTAAGCCCTCTGACGGCCATCCAGGGGCAACTAAATAAATAGAAGAGACTTCCTCACTACCAACACCTCGGAGGAGCCCTCCGGCAGATAGGCCTCACGTCCCATGTGTAATCCCTTCAGCATGTAGAACACTTGGTGATTCTTGGTGGACAACTCGTCAGATCTTCCGGACCAAGCTGAAAAGTGGTATTCAAACTTCCAAGCAGCATGTCGTGTGTTTAATTAACTCTTAGGCTACAGTCTGGTGGGACTCTGCCTGGTACACCGCAAGAGCTATGCAATGTATCATGTATGGTGTACCCAGTAATGTACATGCATTGTTTAATTACAACTGTAGCCCTTTATGTTATGTGCAACTTTCAAACTTCCGTTACCAGACGAACACGTTTTAACATTCCGCTTAATTATTGTATTAGCTATTATGATTATCTAGTGGGCATCCGACTACAGTTGTTCTTCTTCACCATCCTTGAGAGTGAGCCGCATCAACAGTTCACCTGCGAAAATTTCCCAGCAACTTCAGAATCGTGCCATAGCAGTGACACTAATAGTTGGGATGAAACAGAGTGGTTAAATCTTAGCGGCAATGGTCGCACGGCCCCACTGGAACATTATAGTTCCACTGGCTCTAGAAGTCAGTCTTTGTACTTTTCAGAGAGTCACGATACAGGATCAATTACCCTGAGAACCGCAGCTAACCAACCCTCCCACGCATCCTGTACATGCAGTGCAATGGAGTGGAGCAGCAGAACGGATCAGCGTGTACCCGCGCAACCTACAATGACCCTTGCCAGATGTATGGCAACAACATTAGATAAGTTCTAAGACAGCGACTGGTGCTGGTTTGTATGGGCACTGGGCTGGGACATACTCTTCCACATCAAGCCATCTCATGTTCCTCATCTGTAACGCAGCATCTACAGTGATTTATGAGCTTTTTCCATACCAATGACTAATAGGTACTCATTTAGCTATTGTATTTATTTATTATTTCTTTACAAGTACTGATGACTAATAGGTACCGCCTCGTTTGAGACCACATTTTTTAGTTAATATCTTTTTAACTGTAAATATTATCCTTATTTTTGTGCTTACAACTAACGAGCACTGCGAGGTCTTATGACCTGATTTACTGTCACTACTGTAATAGTTATTTATGTATATGGCAAGCAGCCATCCTAGTTATTTTGTTTTGTTTATATAAAAAACTCTAGGACCACAGTACGCTAGGCTATACTATACAGCAACATTAAATCCACATCACTTTTCCCTTTAGATTGTGTAAAATTGGCCAAATACTTTAGGACCTCTTCTTATATTAAGTGATTGTCTCTTTCTATGCTCCTCCAGCCGCGAGGCTTATAAATTGTCTGGAACTCCCATCGACACGTTGGCATGATCCGACTTAGGAAACTATTGGGGTTTCCGAGCGGTGAAGACTAAAGTGTCGAATTTGCATACACTCCCTATGTATCTTCGGATACTAGTTAGCATAGATAACCCTGCCAAAGTAGACAGCACTGCAAAAAGATATTTATGCAAAACTGCTCAGCAGTGCATCTCTGGGCATGCTGAAACTAAACCCTAATGACAGGCAAAACCTAGTTCCCCAGAGTTGGATCTCCAGTGATCCTTCCATGACACACGGGTGACGGATGGGACGCAGATCTCCATCTAACTCTGCACAGTGACCGGGTGCATGACGCCCTCACGGGAAGGTCACTGGAGATGGATATCCGCCTCTTACTCCCCACCATAAAACTTTTATGCGCTTTTCAAATTGCTTATGTAAATGGTAACTTGTCCTAGTGATGTTGTATGTTGTTGCGGTGTGATTTGTAACTGGATCGTTATATGATTCTGAAGCTGTCATTCCGTAATATGTCTGCACGCTGCCTTTCTGAGGGAGATGCTCTGTAGGGTGACCTTCGGGAAACCGGGCATCTTTGCCAGTTAGGCTCATGTGTCAAACGATAGGTAGAACTCCCTGCCACTTGCGGCCAAAGCTTGGAAGCAAATCTAACAACTAAATGGTAGGTTAGAATTTAGCAGAAGGACCAAATAAATAAAGCGGAAACTACCAATGCAATATCTTAGACCTACATAAGATGACGGCATTTGAATTCTTCAGAAATCAGCTGCCCTGTCTTCACGTAATACAGCGTGCATCACATTAATTATAATTTCACTAGGTTAACACACACTACACTTAGCTTATGTTTGAATAAGAGAGTGGTCCTTTTTGCCAGCTCTCTTCCTCCGCTTCGGCGTTGAAGGCATTTTCCTATGATGGAGGCCTGTGTGAGGCACTTTCCTCTTTCGACAATAATATTTTTGTTAGGAGTATAATGGTTTATATTAAACTACATAAGTAGCCTCGTTAGGATGCTCCCTTGCAGGGATACCTCACGGATATATACGGATCGGTGACGTACCTCTGACGAATCCGCGTAAACAAGACAACAACTTAGTTCTATGTACTGTATATTTTCTCTCGTCTACTAGCAAACGAGTATCATTGTTTGTATAGTTACTTTTAGATTTATTATCATGGCCAGACTCCTAAATTAAGCTATGGACCACCATAGCAGTGACACTAATAGTTGGGATGAAACAGTGAGGTTAAATCTTAGCGGCAATGGTCGCACGGCCCCACTGGAACATTATAGTTCCACTGGCTCTAGAAGTCAGTCTTTGTACTTTTCAGAGAGTCACGATACAGGATCCATTACCCTAAGAACCGCAGCTAACTAGCCCTCCCACGCATCCTGTACATGCAGTGCAATGGAGTGGAGCAGCAGAACGGATCAGCGTGTACCCCCGCAACCTACAATGACCCTTGCCAGATGTATGGCAACAACATTAGATAAGTTCTAAGACAGCGATTGGTGCTGGTTTGTAGGGGCACTGGGCTGGGACATACTCTTCCACGTCAAGCACCCATCCATTCTCCTTCAGGGGTGGTAGGCATGGGTGAGGTGTTGTATAGCTTTTGCCCCTCATAGCGACACAATCTGTACATAAGTTATAGGGCAACATGGTTGCTCTGCTCGGAGGAAGCTTTTCACCCTCCAGATTCCCTGACCTGAAAAATTCCCATAGCAAAGCTGGTATGCTAGTTGGACCCCCAGAACTGTATACTGAGCACAGGAACCTCTCGATAGGCCACACTTCTTCGGGCAGCTCACTGTCCACCAATACAGTCTTTGTGAGTGCACCATTACCCAGATGTTGGAAGGTAGAGAGGCGATGGTGTCATCATTTAGCAAGGATGGGTACGAGGTGATCCAACTCCTCTTTGAGATTCCAACAAATTTCCCACCCCAATTAGCCCCAGTGAAGTTATGGAAACCAATCAGCCTTTGACACTTCTCTTGACCAATAGCACTCACACGCCCAGGAATGTTGTGGATGATCAGTATTTGTTGTCTTTCACAGTAAGGAACCCGAGGTTGGTGAATGTACCTAATCGTCCATAAGCAGGGTCCATCAACCAGATCAGTATGTCAGTGTCAGGCGAACATACATCTATTTCCCTCTGAGTGCAGTCATGGATGGCATCGATCACATGCAGAGGAATCATGGTGTCTGCGTTCTCATGATTATGACTGGACATGGATTTTGCTAAAGAGTGGAGTTGATCGATCTGAACTGTGGTACCTTTCACAAACACTACCTTCTTTTATTCTTTGTGTGCCTCCAGTACAGCATTATCAAATGTGTTGGAGAGCATTGCCTTTGTCTTGGTTGCAGGAAGCAGCTCTTTAAGGGTAACCTTAGTGATGGTCATCTTGTCATGGATCGCAAACTCCATCTCATTTCCCCGTGTTCGCTTGGCCCTCATCTTTTGCTTAAATGATTGAGCAGCATCATATCGGTAAAATATAATGCAACATCATCGTATGGTTTCACCGTCCTTGCGATTCTCTTAACAAATGCTTCCTTGAAGTTGAGGATATTTTTCATGCTTGGACATTTTTCATACATTGAATAACAGCCATACTGTCAATGATGATAACATGGTCATGGGATTCAACAGAGGCATTGGTGAGAACGTTTAGAAGGGCATTGTGTGTATCATCCTGTGCTGGTGCCTGGATGGCTGATTCTGGTGCTGATGTCTGTATCTCAGTATGAATCGGCTTTGCCTCCTCAACAGCATGCATGGTGGATGCTTTGTCTGTTTGAATAAGGAGTGATCCATCTAAGGCAAGCATTGACCTCGGTGTTGTCGCCATCTCGTAATCGCCAATAGTTGCAGACAGGCGAGGAACTAGCTCTGGGCATGACTGTTGAATGACGAGGAAGTGGGCAAGGAGCTGTCTCTCTTCTTGGAGCTTAATGACCTTGTCTCCTACACTCACATGCATCTTCACCATCCATGTATTGAAGGAATTGAGCTTCATCTGCTTCATTGTGCCCCACACAGACATGGGTGTGGTAGGTACAACACGATTCTGAACAAACTTTCGATACCCTCCAGTCCCTTCCCATCCTGTCTGAGTATGCCCTCCTTGGAAAGTTCCAGAATCATGTAGCGTGGATCGAGCAGTCGGGTACAAACTGCCCCAATTCATCTGGGTATGGAATGGCCGGACCTGGGACGTTCCAAAGTCGCCCCCCCCCTTGCCCCCCCCCTGGATAGGACGAAAAGAGTAAATAGCCATATAAGAGAGACTCAGAATAATAGAGTTGGATTCGGTACATGCCTATCTACTAGCCATCCAACATGAGTTCTTCTTCACCATTCCTGACTATGAGCTGCATCAGTTAGATCGTCTGCGGCTAACCGCCCAGCAGTGACTGCAGAATCGTGCCAGCTCGCGCTGCATACATGTAACATTTCAACAATAGTGACGTTTTAGGACATTTTTGTACCGATGACTAATAGGTACTCCGTAATATTATTATTTGACTATCTTTTGAGTAGGTACAAATTACTTTTAGGTACCGCAAGGTCGGATGTGACCTCATTATTTTATTGTATTGTATAGTTTGTAATATGACAGTAGCCATCCAAGTTAATACTTTTCCTTTAGTTACTTATTTATATTTTACAAAAATACTTGGAGCGCACTTCGCTTAGGTTACACTATACTCCAACAACAACCACCTAGTTTCTCCCCTACAGCAACAACATTTCACTAAGGTCGCTATTCGTGGTTTCACTAGCAAACATGAAACTACCACCAGGCGGCATGTTTAGCACACTGTCAGTCTGAGGGGGGGGGGGGGGGGTACTCCGTGGTGGTGCCCATAGTGAGCACCGAGCATTCTCGCCAGACAGACCTTCTCAGGAAAACACAAAGCCACGTGCGGCCTAAACTTAGACCTCTTAGGACTAAAAACAAAGTGTTAGATTAAGTTCTATTAAGAACGCCCGCAGAAATAAAGCGGCATATACTAAATTAGTATCTTTAACTCACATAAGCTGACGGTGTCGAATTCTACGGAAATCATCCACCCCACCTTCACATAAATCAGCGTGCATCCCAATAACTTATAACTACACTAGGTAGATTTATTTTCACACTCTCAGCATTGTTTGAATAGGAGAGTGGTCCTTTTTGCCATCTCTCCTCCGCTTCGACGTTGTAGGCAGTGGTGGCGGAACTGGTGGGGGGGGGGGGGGGCTCTCACATGTACCGCACACGCACGCACGCACGCACGCACGCACGCACGCACGCACGCACGCACGCACGCACGCAGGCAGGCAGGCAGGCAGGCAGGCAGGCAGGCAGGCAGGCAGGCAGGCAGGCACGCACGCACGCACGCACGCACGCACGCACGCACGCACGCACGCACGCACACTTCAATCATCCTAGTGTACATTTTTTAACACAGAATCTTCACTCAAAATGCAGATGACATCTAAGAGCTTCTATTTTAACCAAATTTCCGGTGGAGGACCCTGCCACCCACCCCATCCCCTCCCCTCCCCGCAGTGTTGAGTGCACTGTGCATAGTATTTCTATGGTACTCTCATTGTCCACTGACCCCGTATTGCTATTGCTCATAAATCTTATATCAACAGTGATCCAGTGACCTGTAAAGTTAATCGATAGACATGGAGAATGACGCGACTGAGGTATTTCGTGAAACTGATTTTAGAGTGATTATTTTAGATAAATTTGAAAACGATATAAGCGATACTGAAGTTCTAATAGGCTGGGTGTAAAGATAGGCTAGGGATTTTTTTTTACAGAGGTATGGTTTGGAGAAATATTATTTCAATGTGTGGTAGGGTGTGCGGATATATTTTAAATAGGGGTAAATAATGATTTACAACCATCTCAACGGATGAATATAACATAATTTACTCTGGCTGGGCCCGTCCACCCACCCTATGACTATGTATCGACCTCCACATATTTCTAACCGATAATAATAAAGCAGAAGATTACTTACTTGAAGGGTATCCTAGTAATATTCTATGCTATGGGTTAGCGTATTATACTCTCAACCACCACCAGCCACACCCGACGTTTCCCCATTTTCTCACCCTCAAACCCCCCTCCCCACATCACCCGTGGTTATGCTCGACACCACTGGATCCCCCAATCCAGCCACCCTCATCATTCCCACCCCGCTGTCCTAAAATTAGATCCTAGGGATACCCTGAAGCCATACGGTTTAGTATAATACTCATTAAAAATTATCCATTTCTTTGTAAGTAAATCTGAAATGTTTCCCAGTATCCTTACTCAAAAGTTTATGCTCTTTATTTCTAATGGTAGTATTAGGATACTGAGCGAACGTTTGGAGATTATGATCTTTGACCATGGCTGACGGAGTAGGCCTATCAAACCCCATCCCCGTATTCCAGTAATTTAAAGTTAAGCCCTTAATTTTGCAGACATTCTTGATATCCCCGTCTGTCTATACGCATAACTCTTTGGACCAGTAATGGCAAACTCAGTTATTTCACTGCTGGAGTGAACTTCATCTGTGAAATAACCGAGTCTATTGTGATTATGAGCAATTGGAGTTGGGTACCAGCTTACTGTTTTGCCAGGGTTCTAAGGCCCTTATTTTGAATGATCAAAGAGTTATCTAATTTAATCACTTCACGTTCAAAATATCCCTGATCATACGCATCTTTCTGTGCGTCGGTGACTGCATCCTCGGTATACCCAGATGCTTCTTGTTTAATTTTCAAAAAGTTATCGATGTATCCCTTGAAAAGTGTATCAGTGCGCTCTTCGTAGTGACATATCTAAAAAAGTCTAATATACAGTATCTGCTATGTACAGCCTCCAGCAACTCCACAGACGTCCATACTCCGTGTAGAACAGGCTCACTATCGCTATGAGTACATTCAATGCACTGCAAATCATGAGAACATTTACTGCACAATGGAAAGAACAAATGTTTGTTACATTTGTACGGGAGGACAGAAAAAAATTAATCCTTCGGAGGCAAAAAGATACACTTTATCAGGCCAAAGTAAGACCCTAACTCTTCTACCAGTTTAAAACCTCTAATGCTTACTTCCGGTTCACCTAGAGCATGCTCGCGGGTCTTACAAACATAAGGATATAGTGAAGTGATCCACATACACTATATACTCATCTGCAGCGGCCTCGTGATGCAAACGTATGGCGTTGGTGCTGCCAGCGCACAATAAGCGGTTCATAAAATGATCTAGCATCAGAAATGCATTAATTCTAGGGTCGTTAAGTCTCTGGGCTTTAAAATCATAACCCGACATTTCAATTACATTCAACCCATCGCCTAAGCTGGCTAGATTTAGAAAATGTCTTCTGATACACATCTTTTAAAGTTCAATCAGTCTGAAATGACTTGGTAGTCATACGCTCTCTGGGCAGACATTTCAGACACACATGTACATAATATCCGTAGTACTCAAAGTACTCATCTATGTTGGGGCAGTAACCATCCAGTGATCTGTTAAATGCTTCAGGTTCACACCAGTTAGAGAGTGTTTAATGAACATGTTCTTAGAATGAGCCAGGTAATCTAGCCACTTACACGCTTTAATGGAGTAACGTTTCTTGTTACATAGGTTAATGTACCCTGTTACAGGCAGGGCTACTAGCTTATGTATCGTTTAAGTAGTTAGCCTGGAACACCTTATTACATAATGATGCTAACGTCATAGATGATATGAAAGGCAGTATACCAGTTTCACGGATGAACATTTCATGAAGCTTCATCACAAGCCATCTGTAGAATATCTACATCATACCGGCAGTAAAGCTTCATGGCATCCCTAAAATTGAAAACACAGACTTTCACAACGTCATACCATCGACATACTGTTGGCACCATGAGCGTCAATCGCAGGGTACGCTCTGACATAATCAAAGTATAAGTTGCTGTCTGGGAGATATGGAAAAAATCCTTTCTCACTAGGTAGATTGAATATTGCGAGTAGTTGACGTAGTTGAAATGGAAGAAATGCTAAACTGTCCTTAAAATGAAGGCCGCCAACATTCAAATACACCACTATATTGCCTTTCATTATAACGTTATCATGTTTAAGCTCTGTGTTGCTAAAGAGTGTAGCTCGCAGGCATATGTACTGGTCCGCCATGACGTTCCCATCCATTGCGCCGCAAATGCATGATGTGCGGGAGAGCTGGTTAGCTGCGGATCTCGGGGTTGCGTATCCGGTATCACGTCTCTCCGGAAGGTACAAAAACCGGCCTCTAGAGCCGGTGGAACACTGATGTTCCAGTGGGGCCGTGCGACCATTGCCGCCGGGATTGAATGACATGGTGTTGTCCCAACTATTTGTGTCACCGGTATGCCTGTCCATACTAATTTAGAGATATGGAATAAAGAATAATTAAACAATGAGAAATTTAATATACTATACAAACAGTTTTATGCGTTTTACAGTAAATGAGCTCAGTAATACACAACATAGAGCCATCTAGTGTTCTTTCCACGTGATGTCACCGGAGGTACCACACAGATCCTTGAATCCGCAGGGGTATCCCCACAAGTGAGAGTTTCTGCAACGAAGTGACTAGATAGTTTAAAATAAACTAGTATACACCTAACACACGCACAAAGAAAATATTGTTGTTGCGGGAGGAAAGTGCCTCACGTGGGCCTCCGTCACAAGAAAATGCCTTCAAACGCTGAAGCGGAGGAAAAGTGCTGGCAAAAAGGGCCACTCTTTTGTTCAACAGAAAATGCTAAGTGCTGAAAATCCTAGTGAAGCTACTGTTAAGGTGTTGCACACAGGTTTACATGAAAATGGGATGAACGATTTCCGAAGAATTCCCAGGTCACCGTCTTATGTAGTTCCAAAGTTGCTGCATTGGTAGTTGCCGCTTTATTTATGCGGCCCTTCTGCTACATCTACCTACCAATTGGTTGTTAGCAACGGAAACAAGCTTTGGCCGCAAGTGACATGGTTTACTACCTAACCTTTAGATACATTGATCCATTGGGCGCAGATGCACGGGTTCCCTAAGGTTGCCCCGCATAGCATCACCCTCCAAGGATAGCGTGCGTACATGTCACGGAACAAAGCTCTGAATCAAATAACGATCCAGCTACCTGGCTCCGCAACCACATATAACATCACTAGACGAGTTTCACAAATTTAAATACTGATGTGTCATTATGGTGGGGATGAAGAGATGGATATCCATTGCGAGCGTCCTTTCCCTGAGGGCGTGGTGGGCTCTAAGGCCTCACCCAGACACTACAATGAGTTGGATGGAGATCCGCATCTCGTCCGTCACCGAGTGCTATGGGGCTAACATTTGACCTGTCGTTAGGGTTATCTTTCCACGAGGGCGTGGTGGGCTCTAAGGCCTTACCCAGACACTACAACGAGTTGGATGGAAATCTGCATCTCATTCGTCACCGAGTGCTACGGAGCTAACATTTGACCTGTCGTTAGGGCAATCTTCCATGATGCCCAGAGATGCACTGCAGGCTGGTGTCACAACATATAAATTAATATTATTATCATTTCACAGTGCTTCCTACTTTGGCAGGGCAATCTACCTAATAAGTATCTGAAGACACGAGGGGGCGTGTATGTAAATCAGCACTTTAACTATCACTGCTCGGAAACTGTCGAGAGTCGGTTCAGGTCAACGTGTCGATTGGGAATCCAGACAATTAATAAGCCATACGGCTGGTGAATCGTGGAAAGAGAAAATCACTCAATAAATATACTAGGCCCTATAGGTAACTGGTCAATTTTACACAACCTTGCCGGTGCGTGGGGCTACATTACCACAACAAGGCATACACTATGCATCTTTAACAGAGAAATTGTCCCTAACCACTTTAAACCTATCCTATCAATCTAAATAGCCAGGTTTAGTCGGTAACATGTCAGGCTCAAACATTTAGAGCATGATCAGCGACCTCAGTGTAAAACTGTGGTGAGGGTGAAAGCTATTGACGAAATGATGGTAGATGCTCCAGAAAAAGTGGTTTCTTGATCGGCAGGAAACAGGTGGAGAGTTTGTCTTCAAAATCGTGGATCTGGTCAGCGATCGATTCGTCCAAATTTTCTAGCAAATCTCCACGAGTCATGTCAATGTCTTACACCGAAGAACAATGTCGGAGGTGTGTTCTTTCTGACACAAGGTCCAGCCGGTGACGAGGGCAGAGGAACGATGTCGAATGCTGATTGGCTGGGTGTAGACGAAGCCTGTGGCAAGACAGGTGGAGGTCTGCGCAATCAGAGTGTAGTCGGTGTGATACCCTTTGTCTGTAAGGAGGTGGCTGTGGCGAGTGACAGCAAGATGGCGGGCCCTCTTCGACGAGATTGGAGAATCACATAAGCTCCCAATGGAGAATCCAAGTATCAGTGGCAGAAGAATCTGCAGGGCATTAGCTACTGACTACTGCCAAAAGATATGGCAAGATAAATGGATGGATGTCTCTCAAAAAGAGTGACAGATGGATGACCTGCAGCGGAAGAAATCAGTGGTTGGCGCAGAGTGGAAGAAACATGCGGAAGCTCACGGGCAGCAGAAGAGGTCAATGGCTGATTACCATCAGGAGGCAACACAGCAGAGAGATCAATTGGCATGGATGGAGAGTCACCAGGCTCAGGACTAGGTGTAGCGGGCAGAGGAAATGTGACAGCCAGGCGGACAGCAAGTTGCTGAGAGGCGACAGATAATTCTCACTCCCCTGGATTAAGCGTGATGTCCTGGATATGGTGGCCAAGGTGTTTTGCATGACGATGGCCCTGTGTTACGTGGATGAAAACAGCCTTGCAAGAAAGGCGCCCTTGTAGTTGTTCAATATGGGGCTGTAGGTCATTCGATCTAGTAAATTCTTTGGAGCACATCCGGTACGAGTAAGTTGATGATCTGAGCGTTATATATTATATATTTGATGGAATTGTTCAGATTGTAAGAGGCTGATAAAAATGGTACTTTTGCTTATATATGTAGTTTATGGCGAAATAATCCGTAATTAAGATTTCGGTAGGATGCCTTACCAAAGTTTGAATTACTTATTTCAGACTAATCCAGCCTAGATAAGCGGGAGTTTGTATTGAAGCGTGACGTAAAGATGGGGGGGGGGGGGTGAGCGTAATTTTAGTTTCCTTCTAATGGCGGGTGGTGAGGGTATTTTCTAATTCCTTGTCCGTAAGAAGGGACTACTTTCTTTCGATAGAAGGATTTATATCTCCCTGTGGTGATGTGGGTCCAATAAGATAACACAGAAAGTCTTCAACTGTAATTTACAGAGTACGCATTCCATTAGGCACTTGGAAGTTTCAGGAGCGTTGCAGAGGCCGTATGGCATTTTTCTAATAGGAAAAGGCTGTCATGGCAGACAAAAGCTGTCTTCTTTGTCGCGATCATCCATTTCTACATGCCAGTATCTGCTGGCCATGTCCAGCGTACTGAACCAGGTGGCACTGGCGAGAGAAACGAGGGCATGGGCTATGCGTGGAAGAGGGTAGGCACCCTTGACGCTGCAGTCGTTTAGGCATCTATAGTCAATACAATAGCAGAAATTACAATCCTTGTTACTGGCTAAGATGATGGAATTGGCCCACAGCGAGGTGGATAGTTCTATAATGCTGGATTGCAGCATCTCTGTTATTTGTTGGTGCGCTTCCTGCTCTTTATGGATGGGGAGGCAGCGGACGGGTTCCTTCACAGGGCGGTAGTCTCCATTATCAATGTTATATCATACTAGATGGCTTTCTGCTAGGTCCAATTCACCACTGGAGGTGTTCGCACAACATCACATATACTTGGTAACTTTGTTCGGTGTTTAATCCTTCCATAGCACAGGATTACAGGTCCTGTAGATGAGGCAGCAGAGGATGGGAGGAGTCAATGTCTTCCGGTCGGCAGAATTCTCCAGGCGGATGATAGTCAAAATGTTTTTAAAACAGAAAAACTATTGAAGCTTGAAGATATAGGAAAGCTCCAACTATACTCCGTCCTCAGAGACTTCTATAACAATAATCTACCAATCCCATTATTAAACCTCTTCAAGAATAATGAAGACATACATTCACACAAAACACAATCACGAAAAAATCTGCATACAACCTTCTGCCATACAGAAGCCTCCAGACAAAATCCATCAACAAAAACAATACACCTATGGAACAACACAGAAACAGACAACCGCACACAGATTATCACCAAAAAATCATACAAAAAGAACCTCAAGACAATTATTATAGAAGCCTACTAACCCTTTTGCTGATGAGTCCTTGACAAAATTCATTGCTTATGATACACATCTAGTTCTGTTGGGTGTTTTGAATTTGTTCTGACTGGAATCATATTGTTAGCTGTGGATGTAAATGGAAGGATGTATGTCTGTGTATTTTTATAGGAACCAAAGTCATCTATTATTTATATATTTATATTTGTAATGTGCAATAGTTGGATCCTTCAAAACATGTAATTTAATGTTTGTATTGTTCGTCTGTCAGCTTCCAGTCGGAGTAATTTCAAAATATTCAACAGTTTTCATAAATTGGATACTCATGAGGGAAAGGGTTAATCACCTATAGGTAGATCACTTTAGAAGAACACATGAGGGGGAAGTATGGCTGTGGAAATCTGATGGAGTTACCAATCTCATTAATTTTAGGAAGATCATCACTACCACCATAGCTCATCATACATTATGGCTCATCATAGACTATATTAGTATCTATAATAATAATAATAATAATAATGATAATAATAATAATAATAATAATAATAATAATAATAATAATACATCACAGACTGGATTACTGTCTTTAAGCTCGATGAATGCCCATCCCCCCACCCCACCCCACCACAACCCTCTCTCCATTACCTCTAGCAACTTAAAACCACAGATCTTCTAGCGCTAAATGTTAAAAAATTTAAAATAATGCATATGTACTGAGGGTGCTTATATTATTATAATTACCTACTAGCAACATAATTGTTTTTGTGTGCATTACGTGTAGTGTTGTAATGTTGTTATTTGTAAAATGCACAGTAATTTAATGTTGTAATGTCTCTGTCTAATATATGTTAGGGGACCATCACCACATAGGCTTTGCCTTTGTTGGACTACCTGTCCTTTGTAATACAAATGTGAAATGCTACTATAAAAGAACAAATGTTTGAACTGAATTGAATTGAAGTCGGTTTCGAAAATTTGGCCGCAAATCTGTCGAGCTTCCAAGGTAAAGGTGCAGGTGGATGTAGGGAATGTGGTTGGGGTTGCGAAGACTGATTATTTCTCTCGGACGGGTAATCTCGTGATCTGTGTAAATTCACTATCGGGTTCCAAAATGGTGTCAGGTGTACTAAGGTGGGGGTTCAATGCCGAGCACAAGATTGTCATCCGAAAGTGACGGCTAAGACGGGAAATCTCTTTTTAGAATTTCCTAAGCAAAAAGAAAAGGCTGCTACACAAGCGAAAGAAGGCGAATGCTTAAGGCGGTATATCTAAGAACATGTAAAGAACAGAAAACTAGATTAGTGGATACATTTAAGATTTATGGTACAGTTTTTCAAATCTCATTAGAACGCTAAAGGTTAACTGTCACACAATCTCATGAATGCCAGGTCTAGGTTTTGCTAATGTGGATGTTGTTGGCTTTGAACCAGCCTTGGTAGGTATATTCCTATGGCACAACATCATGTATTGAATTAGTCCTCAGCGGCCAGAGATCACAATGCCGGGTAGGCGGAACTTTTTGAAAGGAGAACGTCTGGGCGGATCCTCGTGGAGAGAACGGGCACTGAACCGCCAATGGCAGAAGTCAGTTTTCGCGAGATGTTCTATCACGGAGTCCTTCTGGAAGCGGAGATATGGAGCGGCACAAAGTGGAACTTGGTCAGAGACTGGTACCGAGCATAGCTTTACAGTTCTTCCGCAACTGGCCAATGCCAGGAGACTGTGTTTTCGACGGTCACAAGTGATGTCAGAAGACAACATAGGCAGGTTCTGACACTCTAGAAGCAGCTTCCACTCTTCTTCCATATCTGGAGAAGGCATGGAATTTCCGTACACAAGGCTCTTGAGCAACACAAGGAGTGGCGGAGTCTTCAGAAGGCAGAAAAATTTGGGCTATTAGGTTGCCACTTTTATTAGCGGCCTTTACAAAAAGGTCGTGCGATGGTGGCTATATAGATGTCATCTCACACCGAGCGGTCAATGTGCGTAAAGTTTCGCGGTGAAATCCTCAAGCGAAGCGAGTGAAGTGGGAACAAAGGACCATTGAGTGGACCCATTGTCGAACTGTTAGCGTAAAACCTTTGGTGACGCGGCTTTGTTTAGCACAGAGGTGGCTGCTTTTATACTAGTCAGCCCTGCATCTCATTATTTTCTGGCGAATGATCAGTGTCTTAGGCGTGCCCTCAGCCAATCAGGGGTCGTCAACGTAAGCACAGTCTACAGCAGCGTCCTAGCAGGAGCCAGCCGATCAATGGCATGGCTAAGTTTTTGACTTTCTCATTCAGGGTGGATGGCGTTCGTCGGTTCTATGGTCACCTTGAGGAAGGAGGATCTTCCTGTTTTCTAACAGTACCAAACACTCTCGGGAACATTGTGATCATGGCCATTATTATGAGTATGAAGTCGTACAGATACTATGTACAACCTAAAGGTGCCCACCCAGTCAGTGGCATCATGCGTACGTGGCCATGTCCTGCCCAATGAAAAAAGCTGTAGAATATGGGGGTACTCCCAGTGGGTCGGCGCATGCGCAGAGGAGAAATTCTTGCCTGTCTGTGCACGTGGGTAATGAAATCCATCGGGGTAGCCATAGCATAGACCAGGGCGGCATTTACTGGTTCTGGGTCAGCTAGTCCTTTCAATTACCCAACTCCAACACTATCAATTTAAAATTCTTATATATATATGACTACTCAAAATTCAAGAAGATGCAAATTATAAATTCCACAAATATAAAAAATTAAAAACATCAAAGAAATCTGACAATTCAAATTATCTCCATTTCGCAGAGAAACCAGTGTATTTGCTACATAGTGGTTCCTTGCAAGTCATCATGCATGTTTATCAAAAAATAGTATATATTTCTTAGATGTCATAATTTCTTTTGGTTTCTGCTCTGCCGGCATTCATCTTTTTGATGTTTTCGAGAGATGATCGTTGTGGCACTAGCATTTTGTCTGTCGGTGGTGAACTGTCTAGACCATAGAAGTACTATAGTTATAGAGTGATCACGCGCATAAGCTCACTGCGTGGCTGGCTGTGACTGCTGATGACGTTAGTTCAGTAAATCACCAGTGCCCTGAAGAGGTATTTTCAGATTTTGATTCGTCAAAGCAAGCTGTCAGTAACAGCTGTTCAACGTCTATGTTCATTTCATCTTGGCAATTTATCAACACCTATCAGTCAATAATGATGTTTCTCGGTGCTCTTCTCATTCTGGCTACTGTTGTCAATGTTCAGCTTTTCATCAATGTTTACTCCTATGTCATTTTCGCATTTGGTCTGAAGTACTTTGGGGGCAATTTTCAGTGTCTGTCTTGATGTGACTTAGGATTGTCTTTCCCTAGATGCAGGGTATGAATTTTCGACAAATTAAAACAAAGTTGCCAGTAAAGCAAATATTTTTCTGAATGTCAGTTGTATTTAGATTTCCAATTAGTTTAGTATTGTCAGCAGTTTGCAAATGCAGTCAACACTTTCTGGTAAATCATTAATGAACAGAACAAAGAGAACAGGATCGAGGACACTCCCCAGCGGCACACCACTCGTGTATTCTAATTTTGTGCTGTCTATTTGGATCAACATTTCCTATTGCTTAAGAATTCTTGAATCCATGATGTTAAGTTTTCCCCCATACTCTGTATGCCTGAAGCTTGTTTAATGGTCTTGCATATGGTGTTAAATGCTTTGCTAAAATCAAGGTAGATTACATCTACAGGCTCACTGGCATCTAACATTTGGGTTACAATTTCCAAGTATTCTAGTTACTGGGTTTTACATGATCTTCTTGGTCAAAATCCATGCTCGCATTTTGAATGTGGTTTTGTTCAAAGAACTCTACGATTGTATGTTCAATAAACGACTCAAGTATTTTGCATAGAATGCGTGTAAGGCTTACATGGAGGTAATTTCTGGGGCGATACTTGGGGAATTTTTTATTAACAATTCTCGTAGAAACAAAAAGCACCAGGCATTTCGACTCCACTTGAAATAATACTTACCTGATGTACTATTATGATAAAGTCCTGATTTCGACCGCCAGGAATTCTGGTGTGTGGAGGTCAGGCTCGAATCAGTTCTCATCTGCTGGCTGAAAGAGAAGGCTATGGAGAGACTGAGCGATTGATTGGGTTCCACGATTATAAGCTTATTGACTGTGAAGCGCATCAACATCTTTGACCACACTCCCACTCTTGTCCACGACAAAGTCAATGGGTGTCATGGGGAGTCAGCACAAACCAGACCCATGTCAGCCCCACATCTGTTAGGGCAGTCCCTGAAAGTGCAATGAAGGTACTACAATTTCAAACAATGAAAATGCCAGCAAAATACTGATATTATTTTCACATTGAAAGGAGACTACTGTCTAGTCATAATAAAAATATACTCTTGAGCGACTAAACATTAGCAGTCTGATAAGTCGACTGCACATGATAAAAGACTGTTAGTTTACTTTAATCATTCAATAATTAGAATAATTTAAATACAAATACCAGATTGAGTGCTTGAATCTTCATGAGTTTGCCCATCCACATCAGAATGTTGGTCACATGGCTTACTTGCGCTTGATGCTAGTTGGCGGTCATGACGATTACTATGCAAGTGGTAGTCAGAGGTGGCTTATTTGCGATTATTCAACAAATTGGCTACGGCAACTGGATTTAGCTCGCAATATATATCGCGGATAGAAATACGTGAATTACGACTTGGCATGCCATTGTGTGACAGATATTACATCCTTTATGGAGACCCACTTATAGAGGGCAGATGATGCTGCAAATGCTCGGACTTGATGGGTGTTAGCACGATCAACTTGCTTTCTCGTTGCAATCTTAATCTGAATCACATAGACTATCCAACGAGAAATCGTATCTTTCGAAACATGAAGATGAAGTGGCGTGTAACAGAGTCATAACGATTTAGGATCGCCTCTCCAGTCCTCTGTATGCTTTTTGTACATTTTCAGACATGGAACAAGATACCAAGTAGAAGATGTTGAATCGTGTCTGACCAACCAAATTGATCGGTTTGCCTGAATATTTTAGAGATTGGTTCTGTGCTAGAAAGCAAAGATGTGGTAACGGTCATAAATCTTCATCCATGATGACTAAACGGTCATGTTTCTAGCTATAATAGGCTCGAAAGCAGCATGGCCCAAAACCTCTAATGATAAGTTCCAGGCAGGAATGATTGTAGGCTGTCTAGTTTGTAAATTGCTCATTCCTTTAATAACGTCATTTAAGGTGTCATTTTCCTCTCCTGCAATGGCAAGTCTAGGAATGACAGAAGCTAAAGCTGCAAGCATTGCAGGCATAAGATTTCCAACTTCGCATAAATGATAGATAAAATCTGCTACATGTTGAACAGATACAAAGGGATCAGTATCTCCTCCCATACACCATTCTGCAAATTTATGATTCTATAATTATATGTTTCTACTGCCGCAGAAAACAGTACATCAGCATTCAAGGGAGGGTACTCTGGTGACAAGTGGAAGCACATTAACAAGGATTAACAGGAGTTGAGTTCCTTGATAAGGGTTGATAGGAGGGGATTATAGTTATTTATCGGTTATTAAGCCAGCCATGATAGTGGTAAAGTTTAAAAAAATTGTTTTCTCTTTGCCTGAGAAATAAACAGTCACTAAGCACATTTTTTGATTTTCGTGGCAAAATTTCAACAGCAAAGGGTTAAGCCTACCATCATTGATTTCCACACAGGCTGGTCAAAAACCAGCTCGTCTATTAAAGGCTTAAAATGTATTTAAGCCATTAATCATGGTTGTATTCATTCTATAGCACAGGGAAAACAATCAACATAAGTCAAATAGACCGTGGGAAGGAGTGATAATTTCCTCAAGCCCATTACATGTCATCACCCTCGAAGCTTGACACACACCAATCCAAGGATGCACCGTTACTTAAATAAACCAAACATTGTTTTACATGGGATTGACTTCCATGGAGATCATTAGCTAACATTGAAAATTATGTCATGCTAGTTCTTTAAATGTAAGGTTGCCTCAAGTATTACTCTACAATGGAGGATGTACATTACTAAATGGAAGAGTGCATAATATGGGGAAAGCTAAGTGTAGCTGTCCACCTTAGGTGGTAGTTGGAGGGGAAACTTCGCGTGGAGTAGGTTTGTCGGTTGGGATGATGAAAAGGTGTAGCAACTGTGGTGTTGTCCTAATAAAGATACAAACATGAACTTAAGTTTGGTAATCATAGGGGAGAAAGTTGATACTGTGTAATGGGCAAAAACTGAATACATTTGTTAACTGCTGTACGCCACCAGACAATAATTCCAATAGGCAACAAATTTGGACCTGCTTAACATTTTGAAAACAATTTGACTGAAAGTTGTTCGTGGTTTAGCCACAACCTTTGGATGGGTTAAATTATTTTCAAAATACCCAGCAACTAATCCAGAGCTAAACCCCATTGAAGTGTAGTTCGCAGAAATTCAACAGGGACAGTTAATATAAAGGTGGGCACTATATGGCAATACCTGTTATCAAAGGATATAATAACATGAGAGATAAAAACACAAATATTCATTCAGTATATATAATTCATTATTTATAATAGCGTAGTTATATTAGCAAAAATTGTATTCAAATGCAGATACTGTATGAAAACAGCAAAGGATGAATCCACTTTTAGCTATGCCCCGCCCATCTCTAGCTAAGTTCCGCCCATGCTTTGCAGGTGTTGGGATCAATTTATATACTTTGAATAATGACTTCCTAGAATTCCAGTTTCAAGGTAACTAGACAGATTGTTTGTTAGCAGCAACAGCGTCCAGTCAAATTAGTTTCAAAATATTCAACAGAATGTTTATTAAATGATAAAGACATACAACTCGTACACCTGACAGACTATTCCATGTTGATGATGGATTATTTCTGTCAATTAGGAATGTGACATCAGCCTACATGTGATGTAATTGATTATGAGGTCATATACTTGAGTGACAGATTGGATTAATCAATTGCAGTTAATCCATACTTTGTAAGGCTCATTTGCACTCTACTGAAAACTCAAAAGTTAAGCATGCGGTGCATAGCTCTTTGTAACCTGTTTAACCATTTTTGACTCATTTTGAAAATTTATCACCAGAAGGAGCCAGTCATTTCAGTGGTAAATTTTGAAAAAATTGTCTCTCTTGGTCTGCAAATGTACATTCCTATAGGCCACTGCAGCCGTTTTTGGCAGGCTTGAGCGTTCATTCTTCTTGTGAATTCCTAAACAACTGGTTTCAATGGAGCTAAATATGAAACAGAGAATATTTTGGAATCAATTTGCCTAAGGCAGCAATGACATTCCGTAAGATTAATTTCAAATATAATCACAACAAATTCAGTTGCAAAACATATATTTGAGCTTTTAGTGCAGGTTTATGATATTATCAACTTGGCTCTAATAAACTTGTTTTTTATAGGAAAATGCAAACATAATTTATCTAAATGTAGCAATAAACGAAAATAGCACTTTTCAAATAAACAAAAGTTTGTATTTTAACTCTATTATTCGTATTAATGTTAACACACTGTGCATGTGCATGAGTCTGGTGGTTCGATTGAACCCCCTAAATTAAAAGGAATAATTTTAACATTGATAGATAATAGAACTATGTTTGATAACATAGATATGGCTAATTTGCCAATCTTTCCCTTTTGTAGAAAATCTCATTTTCTACTTTATATAATTAGAAAGAATGTTTTAAATGTAGGGAACTCCCTAAACCAAATTTGCCAAAACCCCTTTAAGAAACTTACCGTACTGACATGTTCAATAATCATAAATAAAATTTTACATCAAGATGTTTAAACCATTCTACAGGGTAATTTTGATAAGTGGAACCTAAATCTGACAATACTATAATACTAATCCATGCGATCACCACTATGACTTGCAAGAATATGAAAATTGAAATAAAGTACAGTTAAAAAATAACATAAAACGTTTCCTAAACAAAATAAAACGTACTGTTGAATACTTTGACCATTATTGGATCGGAAGATAGCAATGTCTACCAAACCAATTATGTTCAAAAAATTTAAACAGAGCATTTCTTAAATCATTTAACAAGTTGTACTAATATCAGTCTTGGGTCCAAGTGCAAGGTATTGCATTTAAATGCAAATGTTTGTAAATGATTCAAATACAAATGCAAGTGCAAATGCAGCCTAACACCATTGCAATTAAATGCAAGTGCAAATTATTGTAAATGCATTTGGATATTTGGCACATGTCTGGTACTGAAATATTGGAACAGGGTATGCATCTGTCATCTATGGTCAAGTTCGACTCGCTAATTATAGTCAGTTTGCTGGTTTACTGATCATGCGCAGTTGCTATGCCCAGTCGAACTTGATCGTAGTCGACTATAGTTCGTTGGTACCCAGTTCCCTATTGAATTACTATTGCAGAAAATTCTCCATTAACCCTTCCTGTCGTCTGTTTTGATGGCCTACGAAAATGGGTTATTTTTGTCTGCTAAGACGTCAAAACACGTCCATATGACAAAGTGGGAAGGAATATGGGCTTGGGAACATTGACATACAATGGGAAAGCATAATTTCATCAAACCTAAGTTATTTAGTGAAATATTTACACATTTATATGCATTTATTCGTGGCAAGTGATCGGTGTCCGCCATTTTAAAATTTACGCAAAGATCGCATTAACCATCTGCCCCGAGGTCGGGTGCTCGGTTGACATAGTTGACTAGCTAGTTAACTATTTCAAGTTCGACTGGTATTCTAGTTAGCTATAGCTAACTATGGTTAGGAGACGAACCTGACCTATGTATCTGCTGGTTGCGAGTATCTTTAGGAACTTTTTAAAGAAAGATACAATTTTTGAAAAATTACCACTGGAATAACTGGCTAGCTTAATGAACCAGTCATTCTAGTGTAAAATTTTCAAAAATAGTCTTCTCTTAATCTGCACATGGAACTTTACTATGAAAAAATAATACTTATTTAACCATTAAAGGGTACCCATTATAGAATTGAATTTTCAGATTCCTAAATATGTTGACTATTTTGAAGGGTAACTTCATTGATAGCCATTGAACCTATGGAAGCAACGTGTGTACGTAAAATCACTTTCGAAATAATTATCAAATATTATGTTAAACATTTTGAAAAGAATTTGATTGATAGCTGCTACTGTGCCTATGGCAGCAACAAGTTCCAGTCAAAATACATTCAAAATAGTTATCAGCTTATGTAATATCTGTATGAATTTAACAAATAGTCTGTTGAATATTTTGAAGATAATTTGTCTGAGAGCTGTGGGTACAGGTTTCCAGTTAAATTTATTTCAAAATGTCCATCAGCTTATTCAAGACATGAACTAAGATTCTGGCACTTCAAGATTCAAATATTTAAATTTAAACTTTGTCTAAGATCATCTTAGTCACAAATGGCCGAGTATGTGTGTACAGTTAGACTGAAAGACTGGTGCTTTTAATCACAATGGGCGAACAGTAAACTAACCCATGTTCTGCAGAAATCTCAGAATCTATTATGTATTGATCATGGCAAATATCCATTTGCAATCGAACAACAGAAATTTTGAAGATTTACCACTGGAATGACTGACTCGATTACCAAGCCAGTCATTTCAGTCCTAAATTTTCAAATATCTTCTCTTGTAATGCAAATGACTATTCAATAAGACAATCTTGACAACTAAAGAATTAAGAGATTTCTGAATTAGTGGAGTTAAAAACCTTATATACTGAGCAAGTGGAGATATATTATTAAGATCACACTAATTACTTTGAAAGGATTTTTTACCAATTATAGAGCACTTGTCGAATAGATTGTACAATCAAGTGCTCGAGTGACCACCTGTGTTTTGTGAGGGGGGGGGGAGGAAAAGATTGTGGTTCTTTAAGACACATGATCATATGAATATTGTTAATTCTCCTGAAAATCAACATATTGATTACCGCAGCAACAACTAATATGTTTCTGGTTTTGGAAATATGTTAATTTATTTTTAAGCCTTACTGTATAAACAAGAGCAATTACATAATGTCAGCTTTCTCCAAAATTAAGCACTTACAATATTACACATAAGTAATTTAATTCAATTAATTGAGCTATAATGCTAATGGTATAATTATTACTTTAGTAATTTAATGATGAAACTTGGTCACGGAAATTTCAATGTTCTCATAGAGGACACCCATTTGTAGATGAAGACAAGACTATTTTTTGAAAATTTCCCACTGGAATGACTGATTTGGTTATCAAGTGAAAAAACGTCAAAAATAGTCTTCTATTGTTCTGGAAATGTACATTTCTCATGACTATTACAAAGGCCGGATTTGACTGGCTTGATCACTAAAGGTTTATCCCATTCACCAATGACGTGCCCATTTCACATTTTCAAGGCAAGCATACAGGAAAACTGCTGAATATTTTGGAAATTAATTTGACTGGAAGCCGTTGCTGCCTAAGGCAGCAACGGCTTCCAGTCAAATTAATTAAAAAATATTTAACAGTTTAACTTTCTACATCATAAAGAATATACTTTTTCAGGGATTTGTCAGTGAAAGGGTTAAGAAAGACACCGCACTTAGCATCTACACTAAGGTCTAAGTAGTAAAGATGTATAAGCAATTTCTGTAGCACTTATAAAATCTATATTATACAGAAACAATGCAAATCAAAATATAAATATTTAGCACTTTATAATATTAACACTAATATGAATATCTATAAAATCTATATTATTAATGATGCATTATATCTTGACATGTTTAACCCTTAAATCATCAAATTTGTTCTAGAAAATAAAAATTTTCTCAAAGAAAATGTCAATTTGCAGACCAAGCGAAGACTATTTAAAAAAATTCATCACTGGAATACCTGGCTCTGTTATCGAGCGAACCATTCCAAATGCAAATTTTCAGACATATTCTTGTCTTGGTCTGCAAATGGACATTTCTCAAGACGGCTTACAGAAGCCGTTTATGGCCGGTTTGAGAGTTAAAGGGTTTTACAATTCAAAGTCTCTGTCACAACTCATCTTATGGTTGTTAATTATTTTTACAAATCACCATAAAAACATTCATTGGACTAGTGATATGAAAGTGTTGTCATTGTAAAAATGCATCAACTTAAACATTTAGCAACAAATGCTATATGCCATTGAAAATAAATTATTTCATTATCATAATTGTGATATACTATGCTAAAAATGCATATCAGTACAGTAGCGTAATTATAAATATATACATCAAATTGTCATCAATGTAGACCAACATATAAATACATGATATTCCCATAGCTGTATACTATTATACACCTGTATATATTAGCCAATGAAATGGTTGCATTTCTATGATGTGACTAGCCAAGAAAAAATGTTATTGGTCTTTCGTGCAGTACATTTGGTAAATAGTACATACAACAAACATGTTGCTTTGAATCGTTTATTTTATATAATAATTAGATCATTTAACATTTCTGAGTACAATATGGCTTTTTTATTTTACTCATCCACGTTGTGTTTAAAAATGAGTATTGAACTCGACTCCCTTCAGCGTCTCGTCCAATACTGATTTTTAAACATGACTTGGACTCGTATAATAAAGATCCATATTGTACTCTGAGATGTTAAATAACCGAATAATATTCACTTGTTAGTCACCACTCACACCTAGTTAACTATATATCTGTCAGTCTGTCTTTCTGTCATATTTGTTGACATTTCTGATAAAGGTGCCAATGGTACAACAATAGTTGTTTGTTAGCATGTCAGCTCCAACATTAGGAATCAGAAATTATACATAGAAAGACAATGGCCCATGCGACACATTTTTATCAAAACTTTGTCAGATTTCAAAACCAGGTTTAGACTACTATTAGTGGCCAAGGTAACCAAACATGGCTTCCGTATCAATCTTCAGCAAGCTCACTTTGCTGAACAACAGGATAGTTTAGAAAACCGACCGCGATAATTCCAGTGGAAAGTCAGAAACTATTCTTTTTGTCTGCAAACTGAAAATCTGTAATCGGTTGACTGACGTGGACCTGATAATGGTAGGTGAATCCAATATGTCAGACAAGTATACGATGTCACCATTAATTACGTTATATGCAGGCTGACGTCACCATCATAATTGACAGAAATACACCATCATGAACTTGGAATAATCTGTCAAGTGTACGAATTGTACGGCTTTGATGGATTTACTATTTAATAAACATTCTGTTGAAAATAATTTGGCTAGGCACTATTAGGGAGCAACATCACCAAGTCAAATTAGTTTCAAAATAGTCAACAGCTTCTGCATACTTACTTTGATATTGGGATTCTGTGTATTCAGGGTTTGATCGATCCCAAAAAGGGGACAGCAAGGGCGGAGCTTAGCTAAAAATGTGTGGGACATAGATAAAAGTGGAGTCATCCATTAAATAAGAATGCTGTTGCTAAATAGCAGATTTGCTATAACAATGCTGAAGAGGTACTACCTAGTGTTTTATACAGCACAAGCACTCTGACTATAGTGTGCCTTGCATAACATTGTACAAACACAAGATCATTGCTTGCAGCAGCTAAGTAATTCTATGTCATGGGCTTATTGGTATACTAGTGCTACAGGGTTGATAATAATACTTTTAGCACCATACATAATTGCAGTATCTTTAAATCTTTATCCACAACAGTCTGTACCAGATTTCATGTACCGAGTAATTTATACTTTGAAAATCTTGTCTAAATACAAAAATAACCTCAGTTACAATACTATCAAATCTTAGTAAATGAATGACACATTTTCAGATATATTACGTACAAATTATTAATTGACCTTTGCATTGAATATGATTCTTATTCTATGCATATCAAACAGACTTAACATAAATGACTGCGAATGGTATTGTAGGATAAGAATAACATACTAGAGACAGAATTCTAGAGGTCCAATGCAGATATGGCAACTATAATTCATAACCAGTTTTATCAATTCTACCAAAAACAGATAACAAACCAAAAGCTAATCATCTGTACTCTGCCTATAATTAATTAATTAGACTTGTCTTGAAACCTACAGCCATTCTATTCATTCATAAATCACTCTTCATGTATGTTCTTATGTTCTTAGGGTTCTGCCAAGGCCGAGATGAGTGGGGGATTTGAGGGCGCATTGTCAAAGGGTGTATAGAGGAGATGGATAAAGTATTTGTTTGATCAAAAAGCAGATAGAAGCAAGTAAAACATGGTCTATGTTGCCAAAACATTGACATTGCTAGTTTTCTGAGACAATTTTCCATAATAAGGTCCCCATAAACTAGATCTTTTGACCACATAAAGCAATAGTATTGTTAGCTTGAGGTATTAGGGCATCACAAGACTGACAATCTCATCCTCATCCGATATTCAATTGGATTTGTCAGGCTTCCAATGAGACTTTCAGGCAAAGATCCTGTATGAAACTTTCAGTAAACCATGAAATTTGGAAACTCAATTTCCACTATTACCTCGAACTTTTCACCCAATCTAAACCAACACATAACAAAACATCAAGGTTCTGTTAGTTGACATGTGCAACCTCCTGATCTGTGGAGTTTCAGCACTGATGGCGAAATTCAATTTCTTAACTGCGACCGTGACCATTTCAATCACGAATCAATATGTTCTCTTTGGTACTGAAGGCTTACAGGCCAAGTCTTTCAAGTTGTCGTTGAATATGAGTTAACGTGAGTCAAGTATCAGATTCTATTTGAGAAATTTTTAATTGTGTTAACATGATTAAACTGTCAGGCAGAGATACATCGGAAACAAATACAATTCACCGGGGCCTGACCACGCGGCAAAACCCAGCACTATAGGCAAAACCCTGCATAAAATATGTGTACATTAGTTACCATAATTAACCATTACACACTGTTAATCACATAAGATCAAAATTCACCAGTAATTCATTAATTAATTAATAAGCAAAGCATTGATTTTCAGGATATTTCAGTTTGTCGAGGTTTGACAGGCAAGCAAACTTGATCATGGGTGGTGGTCCGCACATCAGAATAAGTGTGTCATCTGCGGGGGCAGGTAGGTGATTTTTGATCATCTCTTCATCCACAAAGCCACTGCTATAGGCCCAGTCTGAAACATAAAAAACAGGGTCAGTCAGAGAGCCAACCTTTCCTCCCTTTCAAGAATGCATACAATTTATTCAGATTCAATCCTGTGTATGATCTGAATGCAGATTCAGGTTTTACGACAAGCCACCAAACAATAATTTTAATGGGAAATAACTATTGACCTGCAGATTATTTTGAAAACAATTTGACAGAAAGTTGTTGTTGGCTAAGTCACCAACAACTTTCAGTCGAATTGCTTTCAAAATATCCTGAAAATCTAGAGTTAAACCGCATAGAAAATGTAGTGTGCAGAAATTCAGTAAGCAGACAATTAAATCCAGATCACGACAAAAATCTGAGTGTACAGTAACAAGATCCCACCCCAATCATGATAATGGGAATGAGAATATCTCGGTGGCACTGTCATGTTTCAGTCATATAAATTTATTTATTTTAATATGGCTTAAATTTAAGTTGACCATTCAGCATTAAGCTAATAAATTCTATGTTTAGCTTTAAGTCAATTTCAAATAATTGATATGTGATCTGTTTCTATTTCCCCAATAGCATTATTTTAGCTCTGCTTCATTGATATGTTAATTTCTTTTTCTATTCTAATTCATCCGAGTAGCTCTGTCTTGTTAATTTCACTTGTTATGCTAATTTATTTGTGCAGCGCTGTCTTGTTAATTTCTTTTGCTATGAAAATCCATCTGCCTGGATTGCTAGGTTTCATTTTTTTCAGCTGGTGAATACTAATTTTACTACTACTACTACTACTTATTTTTTTAAAGCATTCTACTAGTACTTATTGATTGGTTTGATCTAAGACAATCTGGTATCTGTGGTGCTTGTTTGATGTATTGTTGCTGAAAGTGTTGCTGGTGCTAACTGTAACAGCTTGCCGAAACATTTCTTTTATAATGATAGGTAGTTACCAAATTAGTTAGATCTGTGATAAGCTCCATTGCTATGCAAATTCCTTTTCTATGCAAACTGTGTTCTGTTCCTTCATCAACAGTTGTTTTTATATTCCTACTTCGTCATGGTTTATGCATATGTAAATTTACTCCATCGAGTTGCATTACGTAAGGGTCTTGTAATTTGTACTCTTTTCCACAATCGTCACTTGATGGTCATGCCGTTAGATTGGAGTCTCTCATTTTCTTGCTGAGGGTTTGATTAATAGCAAAGTTCTGTGCCGTTTTGTTCAACTTGTATTGCCTGTAACCAACCATGCCTCATCATATTTAACACCTGTAGCATGTCATTGATCATTGATCAAGTAGCCTCTGCCACCACAGTCGGCAATTTTAGTGATAGGTTATTGCTGGCCTTCCTAGACCAGATCACTTCGAATTGGATCAGAACTACCATGCGTGGCATCACTAGGTCATGAATTCAAGCTGGATTCAGATGACACAATCCGGGTACCCAGGAGTCTGGTCAGTTTGTACAGACTGTGCTTAACAGCAGATACATTTATCGCAAAACGAAACTGCCTATTAGCTAAGTGACATTTCTCATAACACACACACACACACACACATACATATTTATTTTTAACTTACTTATTGATTAGTTTATTTATTTAAAATACAAATCTTATTTACTCTTTAGACCCTTGTTTTGGTGTTTTAATGATTCACATGACCATACTATTCACTTTGAGCATGTTTTCCATTCTTGTAACATCATCCCACTGAATTTTCAAATTGTGTTATGAATGCCCAATTGTTGTCACATATACAGCCAATCAATGAGCTGAGTGAGAAATGTGAAAGGGACGTTTTGTCATATTTAGAGCTATTATTTATAACTTGCTGGGTGCATACCTAATTCACCTTTCCAGAGTATCTATCCATCATCTGACCTCGCATGATGTCATAATCAGTTCAGCGCATGTATGACATCACAATCATTACATCATCAAATATCAAATAGTCTGACACGCTGTATGAATTGTATGTCTTTGTAATTCTTTGCTATTTAATAAACATGTTGTTGAATATTTTAAAACTAATTTGACTGGGCGCTGTTGCTGCCTTAGGCAGCAACAGCAACCAATCAAATTAGTTTCAAAATATTCAACAGCTTACCTGTGTAGTTTTTTGGAAATTGATAGTCAGGGTGTTCAGAGATCGATCGATCCCAACATGAGCGAGGTGTGGGTGGAGCTTAGCTAGAAATGGATGGGGCATAGCAAAAACCAGAAAGGTCCATTGGCTATACACAACAACTCATATAAGAACTAGGTCAGTCTGATCAAGTTTCTGGATAAAATAGGTCAAAGGTCAATTTTTCCATTGGAAACAATCGTAAATTTATTATTCAGGCAGCACATGTTGTCATCTTTCATATACAGTAACCAAACTTAGTGCATGCATGCATTGTGTGTTAAAGGTATATATGTCTTCTATCAAAGGTAGGTCAATATGACTTAACCTTTCACAGTTCAGTGAACATCATAGCCAATCCTTAATCAGGCTGTAGTTTCAAGAGTTTTTCATATACAGTAACCAAATGCGGTGTGTGAATGCATTGCAGGCTAATAGTGTGTTGTCACTTTTCGCGGTTCACTGACTATCATAGGAAATCTTTAACCGACCATTGTTTCAAGACTTTTTCACATATGGTCACAAAACTTAGTGTATGGATGCATCATAACCTAAAGGACGTGTTTCATGTATCAAAAATAGGTTAGGTCGACACCTTTTTCATGGTTAACTGAACATCATAGAAAATTCTTGTCCTGGCTGTAGTTTCAAGAGGTTTTCAATCAAGACCATTGTGTTTCTTGCTCTCCAGCAATGTTTGGTTAAAAATTGGGCAAGTGGTTCAGTAGCAGTCGTTGAATGATTGAAAACCTACTACCCTCGGCACCCTCCATCAACATTTCATTAAAATCTGTCAAGATGCAGATGAGTTGATACGTTTTAAAGAGGAGCACAAATAAAAATTAGATTTGAATAAAAACCATCAAAAGAAGAAAATTTACCAAAAAATGAGTTTTTACATTAAAAAGCCCATTATCGCCCAAAATCTTGGACCTATAAATGAAAATTCTTAAAAAAGCACATCTGCGTATCATAACTGAGGCATATACCAAGTCCAATAAAATATCTTAACTGGTTCTGTATGATATGGTACTAAAAATCCTGAGTTTTTGCATTAAAAAGCCAAATTTCACCCAAAATCATGGACTTATAAAGCGGATTTCCCCCCAAAATCTTGGACCTATAAAGGTGAATTCATCGAAATGCAGATTTGCGCAACATAACTGAGGCATATACCAAGTTTCATTAAAATAGTTCAAGCAGTTCTGTATGATATGCTGTTTACGAGATATTAAAAAAAGCATCCGCTTTTGTTTCTATGAGAATTCTTAATACTTACCAGATGTACTATTATGATAATGTCTATTATCTAGTCTAGCTCAAAATAAACAATTAAAACTCCGCACTCTCCTGGTCCTGACCACACTGTGTCCGGGAATTACCATAGCCCCAGGTACAGAGTCAATTCCCAATCACAGTCAGATTCGTCTTATATTTGCCTTGACAAACAGCGAAAGCAGCTCAGCCTCACCTCAGCGGGGCGGCTGAGGGTATTTAAGAATTCTCGTAGAAACAAAAGCGAATTCTTTTTTTATTCTACTTCGAATAATACTTACCAGATGTACTATTATGATAAACTCCGGATTTCAACAGCCAAGAAATACCGGTGGGAGGAGGTGAGGCTCGAACCAGCACTCATCAACCATCCAACAGAGAAGGTTGTGAAGAGACTAGAACCCTGGCATACGCTTGGGTTCTGCCATCTGACTCATAGAGTGCTAAACTTCCATGGTCTAGACCGCGCTGGAGATGTCGCGAAGGCAGAAATCAGTAAATGACGACTCGGCATGCCATTGTGCTACAGACATCACCTCCTCTAATGAGACACCCTTAAAAAGGGCTGATGATGCTGCTAATGCTCGGACCTGATGGGCGTTCGCACGATCAATCTGCTTTCCTCTGTAGCAATTTTGTGCGACATCTGAATAGCATCAACTATCCAACGAGAAATAGTATCTTTCGAGGCGCGCAAATGAGGAGCTTTTAGACATAACCACAGAGATTTAGGGTCATCTCTCCACTCCTCAGTACGTTTCTTATACATTTTCAGACATCTGACAGGACACCAAGCAGAAGAGTTTGGGTCATGTCTAACTAAACTTGGCAAATTGATTGGTTGACATGGATATTTAAGTGACTGATTCTTTGCCAGGAAACAAAGACGTGGAAGTAGTCTTAAACCTTCACCCGTGACGACAAAACGGTCTTGCTCGGCAGATAGCGCATGAATCTCGCTTCTGATTTGATAGTTAACAGTTTAATATCTATAGATCTAATCGGTTCAAAGGGAGCATGCCCTAAAACCTGTAGAACAAGAGATAGATTCCATGCTGGAATAGGAATTGGCTGTCTAGGTCGCAGATTGCTCATTCCTTTAATAACTTCATTCAAAGTGTCATTCTCCACTCCTTCAATGGCTAGACTGGGAACGACTGAAGCTAATGCAGACTTATATGCTGCTAAGGTTGAAGGTACAAGTTTTTCAACTTCGTATAAATGACAGATAAAATCTGCTACGTGTTGAACAGATGCAGATAAGGGATTAATATCTCTTCCCTGGCACCATTCTGCAAATTTGTTGATTCTATAATTATATGTTTTGGTGGTTGACCCTCTTCTGGCTGAAGCGACAAACTTCGCTGCTTGCTCAGAAAAGCCACCCTCAATTGCACGCTGCTTGACAACATCCATGCAGTAATTTGAACATTTCCGGTCTGTCGTGAAGACACAGACGCTTGTTCTGAGTGACTAGATCCCTTTGGTCTGGAAGAGGGATTGGATTGCAGACCAGAAGGTCCAGCAGATCCGTAAACCATGATCGGCATGGCCAATGAGGGGCGGTCAGTAGTACTTGGCATACTCCCTCTCTTATCTTTGCCAGAACTTTCGGGATGAGAATCGTTGGAGGATACGCATACGCGTACATTCTTTTCCAACTTATCGCCAGTGCGTCTACTGCCAAGGCTAGCGGGTCCGGGATCGGTGACACGTATGTGAACATCTTTGCGTTTTGTTTCATCGCAAATAGCTCCACATTTGGTTTGACCCAATGTTTGAATAGAACCTCCACTACCGATTGGTCGAGCTGCTATTCCGTTGGATGACAAACCATCCTTCGACTGAGCGCATCTGCTAAGATGTTCAGTCTTCCTGGAATGTGTGCTACCCGAAGAATATGTTCAGTCTTCCTGGAATGTGTGCTACCCGAAGAATAATATTCCTCTCTTGGCACCACAGCAGAAGGTTCCAAATCATCATGCACAACTCTGGTGACCTCGTCTCGCCTTGGCGGTTCAAATAAGACACCACTGTTGAGTTGTCTGTCCTTATTAGGACAATCTTGTCTTGAATTAAATTCTCAAACTTTCGAAGTGCTAATACCACCGCTAATAATTCGAGAACATTGATATGTTTCTGCGCATTGGTCCGATCCCATTTCCCTGACACTGATCGATTGTCCAATACCGCTCCCCAACCCATCGTCGATGCATCTGTAAAGATGGACATCTGTGGTTGAGGAGGTTGTAGAGGAACACCTCACAGGAGATTCTGTTCTGATAACCACCACTGAAGATGGAATATCAATGGTTCTTTTACTGGAATTCTCAGAGATAACGGATCCATTTTCTGAGATCAGAACGACATTAAATACATCTGAATCGGCCTGCGCCTGAATGCCGCATAAGGAACCACTTTCTCCAGAGACACTAGTAAACCCAGTATTCTGAGAAAATGGCACACCATCAGATAGGCCCCTAGAGAAACCGACTCCAAAACTGCAATCAAGCTCTTGACTCTGCTCTCCGCCGGAAAAGCTACACCGTCCCTGAGATTGAAAAATATTCCCAGATAAACAAACTCCTGGGATGGAGTCAATTCTGATTTCTCTAGATTCACAAGCCATCCTAGATCCTTTAGTAAGGATAGGGCTACCTGAAGATTGTTGCGCAGATTGACTGGATTCCCTGCCTTCAGCAGCCAGTCGTCTATGTAAGTATGAACAGCTATGTTTCTCCTGCGAAGATAAGAAGTCATGGTGAGGACCACTTTGGTGAAGACCCTCGGAGATGTGGTCAAGCCGAATGGAAGCGCATTGAATTCCCAAACATTGTCTTGGAACGCAAAGCGAAGGTATTTCTGAAAAGGAATTGATATTGGAATATGAAAATATGCATCCTTCAGATCTATCGACACTGCCCACACGCCTTTCCTCAAAACTGATATCACTGCCACTACAGTCTCCACCTGAAACTTTGGTGACAGAATAAACTTGTTTAACGGTTTGAGATTGAGAATCAGTCTCCACCCTCCGGTGCGTTTCGGAATGAGGAACATCATCGAATAGAAGCCTGGGGATGACCGATTGCGGACTAAGTGAATCGCATTCTTCTGCTGAAGACTTTCGATTTCTGAGCAAAAAGCCTCTAGACGATCGGATTCCCTTGGAACGGGAGCCCATACTGGAGTCGATGTTAACGGAACTAACGATTGACGGATGAGCCAGTCTGGTTCGTAGCTATTTCTTAACTATTGACAGACCAAACAATCTTGCACGACCTGTTCCCACTGGTTTGAGAACAGTTGAAGTCTGCCTCCGATGGAAGGAATCTGCACACAATTCACGATCGATATTGCACGAGACGACGTTAATCCACCTAGGTGAAGATCCTCGACTCCCCTCGTTCCTGGTGTTACCGGAGCGGATTGCGCCAGAAACCCGTCAGAACCATCCCCCACGCCCACCCCATGGTTTCTTGGCAAATGACGGTTCGGAACCGCCACCACGGCTCTCCTTACGGTAGCCGCCGCGACCCGAACCGCCACCCTTCCTATCCTCCTCATACGACCTCTTACTAGAGGACTTGTATGAGGAAGAATGACCAGGACCTTGCGAACTGGATGCCTGACGGGTATCACGGCCAG